>JAWXCT010000138.1:6684-19787 GCA_034509035.1 Saxispiralis lemnorum
GGCATGGTGGGCGGTGGGGCGGCTGGATGGTTGGGTTTCGGTGGTTGGTTTTTTGAGGTGAGGGAGTGCGGGTCTGGTGAGGAGTGAAGGAGTGGACGGGGTTAGGGACAACGTACTGAGGGCGGGGGTCGGGTGGGTTGCGAACAAGGAGCTGGACGCGTTGCTGGTCAAAGCTTCTTTGGCTCTTGGCGGGCGCGGTCCCGTCGCGGCCCCTTTTCCTCACGTGCGCTTACAGGCGCGAATGGGGCGAAATGTCTCGAATGTTGTAGATGCGCAACGGATGCGATAGTTTGAGAAGTAACTCCACGACATTCGCGGGAGCTGAGACATTTACGCAGCTCCGCAGACGACTCAAAATCACCTTGAAGGTCAACTCATTTCCTCCTCCACTGCAACTCCCACCTCTCCATTCTCCACCGCAGCTTTCATCCCCTCATAGTCCTCCCCTCGCTGCTTCAGAACAAAGGCCAGCGTCTCACTAAACGTCTCGCCATTGTTCGCGAACCACTCGCCGAGATCCTTCACAAATGCCTCCACCTGCCACTTCAACGGGCACTGGTCGCGCACAAAGAGTGTCTGCTGCGGGTCAAGCTTCGCCATGTCTTCAACGACGTAGTAATGGCTGATGTCGTCGCCCCAGCCCTCCGCCCCGGGCTCGTGCCATCGCGAGGGTTGGAGGCGCGAGTGGTATTTGGAGCTGCCAAAGTCGGAGTTGTGGAACCAGCCGTCCGGGACGAACAATGACGGGGCGCATGCTTGAGGATGGTTGAAGTGGGTGTTGAACAGAAGCTGGTTGCTGTTGCCGTCCGGGTGGCGCTTCTGAAACCCTTGTCTGATCTTGCCGTTCGAAGGGCACACGTTGTTCGAGATTGTGTCTTTGAGAATCAAGTGCAAGTCTAGCATCTCGGCGAGCTCCAGCGAGGAAAAGTTATGTAGAAGAGCAGCTCGTTCGTGAATAACTTCGGACAAGCCGCGGCATGTGCGGATATGAAAGGAATTGTGAAAGGCCTTCGAGTACAGCCAGAGTCGGTAAATGGCGCGTCGAACTTGGAAGCGTTCTCTGTTCGTGAGAAGACGGCGGCTAGAATAATCGGTCTTCCATTTCTTGAACGGATACAGCTCCTCCCAGCGTTGCGCGACATGCCCAACTTGAATGACTTGTCGCAAAAGCGCATCTGACAGTGGAACGCTGCGTCGGATATGGGCCGGCTGCGAGGCATTATGAGTCGCGACTTGAACGATGTCGCTGAATGGTCCAAACTCGGCTTCGACGGCCTTGCTGAGGATAAGGAGCTTTTTTGAGGAGTGATAGACGTTGCGGTAGCGGTGGCAGGTTGATGACAGAGCAATAGCGGAAGAGACGCTGGGCAAAAAGAGGAAGACGCCCGTGATGATCTCGGTCGGTAATGTGTCGAAATGCATCGTGAATTGCGGTCGTCACGTTGTCTTTGATAGGAATGGTTGTCTTGTTGTCGCTGAGGTTGCTGGGTTGTCGAGTTGTGTATTTTTTCCTTGATTTTCGTTTTCTCTCTTCTGTCTTCGTCTCACTGTTTTCTCTTGTTTGATCGGAGCTGTACGACTAGATTCTGCCGTACAGCAAGGAGCTCAAAACTCAAATATCGTTCACCCCTCCGTTGGGGCTATAGATTAAGGAGGAAAGTCCGCGAAAGGAGTGAGTCGGCATCCTGGCCTGCCCATGAAGGGCACTACAGATCTCTTGATCCATGATTGCTGCTGCTGCTGCTGCTACTGCGAGTTTTGAGTAGCAGATGAGATGTCAGGGAGATGATAGGAGCGAAGTGTGATGGCACAACGAGAAGGTGTGCTGTTGGTGGTTGTCGTGATCAACCTTCCCTGGAGTCGCGTCTGGAGCCGCCCCCACACACGGGCCTATCCGCTGCACGGTTCATTCGAGATGGCAACGATGATGCCGGCTCTCGGATACGAACTGAGCAACCTCAAGCTATAAACGACCTCGAACGAGTCCGGGACATCGTGGTGTTCTCCCAAGAACATCAACACAACGCTGCCATTGCAAGCTATGGACGATGGCCATCACAACTGCCGCGACTACCACATAACCCTTCACCACTTCTCTCCCGCCGCCGTTCTGAACGAGCGCAACCTCTCCGCCCCGTCTGCGACCGAACACCCCTCACATCCGCTCTTCTACCGCCACGAGTCCTTTGACCAGCTCGAACAGCGTTCCCGCTCACCCGCCTTGCAGAAGCCCAAGTTTCCCCTCCTCAAACTCCCCGCCGAGCTGCGCGCTCAGATCTTCGGGTACTTGCTTCCCCGCACGCAAGATGGTGCTGGCAGTGGAGGTAGCAGTTCGCTGAGCGATCATGCGAGGACCTTTGGCGCGGTGAGGAAGCGAATGGGGTGGCCGGAGAAGACAACCACGAGCGCAAGCGAGTGTCAGCCTGCGAAGCAGATCACACAGCCGACGTGGACGACCGCAAGCAACGTGGTGTGGAAACGGGGCAACATCAGCTTGCTGAGTGTGTGCCGACAAATACATCATGAGTGCGCGGAGATGATGTACGGGAGCAACACATTCCTGCTGTTCGTAACGTTCTCTGGGGTGTCGTTCCGGTTTCGCTGGCTGCTGCCTTCTGGGCTGGCGCCGAGTCGGAACTTTGACTTTCTGGCGTTGCTGCCGCCCAGGTATATGAGGTTGGTGAAGAAGGTACTTGTGCACGTGGATCATGTGGATAGCTATACGGGCATCACCAAGTTCAATGTTCAGGGCAATGGGTTGACTCACGGGCTGAGAAAGCAGATCACGCGCCTCGTGGAAGCGTTGAGCGAGGCTGAGCGTGTTGAGGGGGAGCATGAAGATAAGCGAATGGCAAGGGTGAACATCAAAATTCCGAATGCACAGTCGTCCAGAGCCAAGGACAGCGCACGAGAGAAGAAAAAAGGAGGCGTATCACCTAGGAGAGGTTTGGAGGAAATGCTCAAGCCTTTTGAGCAGTTCCGAGGCGTGCGCGAGGTGAACGTCGAGGGTGCTGTGACGGATGAGTATGTGCAAGCCCTGAGCGATAAGATGCGGAGTGAAGAGCCGGCTGAGAGGTTGAGGGTAACAAAGGTGGCGGAATGTCCAACGCCTGTCCTGTGTGTCTATGGAAATGACATATCATGATCCTCTTGGACGAAGTTGGATGATCAATACCCCCGGAACGACCATTGATGATCGATGCTCCTCCGATATCTTGTTTGGTATCAAATTAAGAGCTGCATGCACACATGCAGGCAATGAAAATCTGCAAGCGCGGGTACACATGTATTGCGGCACAGTAGGACGTGACCCACCACCCCTTATCTTGTCGTCAGGCGGCGCATCGGCTCTCCACATACTGTATGTACTCCCAAGCTACGGTTCAGCTAGTCAAACTTATTCAGCAGGCATGATCATTGATTGCATTTTGGACCAGTGGTGACTATTGTTGTGGGAACGGAAGCATTGAAGAAAATGTTCGTCGAGCGAAACGTGTCTTGCCCATTCGTGAATTTTCCATTGGTTCGAATCGTCATATTGATGGACGGTCCCACGGTACAAGCGTGAGAGCAAGCTTTTGCTACAGCTTTCCAAGATATTTTGTTTGGTTCAACCTCCCGGCGGAACTTGGGAGCATCTGGTCTCACAAGCTCTTGCGCGGTACCGCCGAGAGCAAGTGAATCAGCCCATTTACTCTCAATTACACTGGCCACCAAACCGCTGGGCGAAAAGATGGCAAATGCCGTCATCGAGGAATTTGTGCTGAATGGAAAGTGAGAACGAGCTGGAGATTGCCTTGGCCCTATAAAAATAGGTGCTGTGGTGGTGTCGGGGGGTGCTTCAGGGTCTCCGGCATCTTGGACTTGCCTGCAGGAAGCTTCAATCATCCTCCCTCCGTCACACTACATCACCTTTCTTGCCCTTCCCTCTGCGCACGACGCCTTGTCTCCATTGTCCAGAACCGCCAAAGACATCAGTACGCTGCTTTTCTACGACCAGCGTGCGACGACAGCAGCGCCCACCGTCACGTCACGCCCTTCACCACCCCAGTCGTTACCGCCTTGGAACGCGTACGCAGTGGCCGGCACCATGGCTCCTGGGTATGTCTGGCGCGATGGAGCGTTTTGCGCCCGACGCGTGCTAACACGCCTCCTAGTTTCGCTTCCCAATTCCGCCAGTTGTGGCACGAACTGACAGTAGGCCAAACCCCCTCTTAGGAGCAAACCAGGGGTTGCGCTGACCCGTTCGCAGTCCAACGACCGTCACGCCTCTCACGACTCTCCTTACCGCTCAGGGAGACACGTCGCCCTTCCGCAGAACCGGCACGCGCCCCTCACCTCGGTAGCCACCAGCGCGCTCAATTCGCGCGTGGATCTCGACAACGACGACTCCGAGGCTGCGAATGGCTTCGTCAACAACAGCGGACCCACGTCGCCCAACAGCGCGTACTCGCCCGGCATGCGTGGCTCCATGCAGCGACAGGTCTCTGCGGGTGTAGACAGCAAGATGGATGGCGTGAGCACAGGCGAGATCCAGATGCAAAATTTTAGCGACGGGTTACCCCCTCCACCACCGGTGGGCCACTCGTGGAAGAGGATCGACCGCTGGCTGGAGGACAACTACGAAGAGCTGTTCGAAAACCTGGGCGAGCCTGCCACTGCGAACGACGTGAATGAGCTGGAGCACGAGCTTGATTGCACACTGCCACAAGAAGTCCGCGAGTCGCTGCAGACCCACGACGGGCAAGAGCGCGGCGGCCGCCCGACCGGTATCATTTTCGGCTGCATGATCCTTGACTGCGAGGAAATCATGCAAGAGTGGACGAATTGGCGCACGATGAACGAGGTCTACTTCGGCGACGGAGGTCAGCCCCAGTACGAGATACCTCAGGCTCCGCTCAAGGCTTTTGCCGGCTCCTCCTCGTCTGCCTCGGTTCCTGTCGCGCAGTCTTCACAGCAAGCAAACAGTAACAACCCGCACTGGCGACAGGAGCTGCAGGATCGCCAAGACTCTCAGCCTTCTAACGCCATTCAGAAGTCGTACGCACACCCGGCGTGGATCCCTCTGGCGAGAGACTGGGGTGGCAACAACATCTGCGTCGATCTCGCACCAGGAGCTACTGGACGATGGGGTCAAGTGATTCTGATGGGTCGGGACTATGACTGCAAATACGTGATCTCACGCTCTTGGTCCGCTTTCCTTGCCACTCTTGCCGACGACATGCAAAGCGAGAAGGCTGTTATAGACGAGGAGAATTCCGAGTTCAAGCTGCGCGAATTTCCCAAGCAAGACGTCGAGCCCGCATACATTGATATCCTGCGCTGGCGCGCCGATCAGAAGTATGGACGCAAGCAAGCTTCCAAAAAACGGCCTTTGAGGATCAATCCCCAGGCCGCCGGCGGCGCCTCGAGTCATCAAGCCTTGAATGGCATGTCGCCCTACGGTAGCCCTACCTCCGGGCCCGATGACAACCGTGGCCGCAGCCCACACCGTGTGTCGGGCAACGGCAAACAGCCGGCAACTAGCAGCCCACGTGCGCACTTGTCCAGCCCCCTGGCTAAAGTGACCGAGGAAGCCGCATCCCCCCAACAGGGCAAGAAAGACCTGGGCCCGGGCTCGCCGAACCTCATGTCGGTCGACACGCCCGCGATCGGTACCGACGGCACGGACGACAGTGCGGCCGAAAAGCGCGGTAGCTTCCCCAAAAGCAAGCTCGGGAGCAACGTCCTGAGCAGCACGGAAGAGAGCGTGGTGAACGACACGCCCACCGCCAAGGCGGAACAGGCGGAGGAGGGCCCTACGATCCCGGATTCTCAGGCGATGGAAGACGAGATGCGCGAGGTGAAGATTTGAGCGGTTGGAAGGGAGCTTGGAGATGAGGCTGAATAGGAAGGGCTTCACTGCGCTTTGTGCTTGAGCGAAACATACAGGCATTGGCACGCATGGTCCTGAAACCTTCGCGGTGTTACTGCGCCTGCCGTTGCCAAGGGTCTCGTGATATGCGCGCCTCGGCACGCGATGGAACCGAGATTTCGCGCCCTTTGTTCGCTGGTCGGGGAGGTTTATGCAGTGAAGGCAGTGGAGGAGCTGCAACGCGACAGGCGAGCGTTGGATGGTTTTGGACCCGGCAGGTGGACTTCTCTTTCTTGTGGGGTTTCTTTTGGTCCGACATGGATGACGCTGTTGATGCCGCTGCTGGTGTAATCATAGTTAGTGTACTTTACTATCGGCCTTTTCTTCGCGAGTCGAGGAAAGAGGCCGAGAAATGCGGTTTGACAGTGGCCCCCTTCTCTTTTCCTTTGCGAAGTGAGCGGTGTTTGCTAGCGAAGAACTTGATGCATTGTTTACTTACGCTCGAGACGCAGGTCTGTCGCTTTCTCTTTGCCTGCACGGTCCGATCCAACAGACAAGAGCAAAGCCGAGATGGACTGACCATCTGATTGAACGCTATCCTGAACCGACGTGTCGACAGGGTCATTGGACGCCTGCGCCAAACTCATGGCAAGCGTGAGTGACGGCACCGCCATTGCTCCTCTACCACTGCAAACACGGCAACATATCCCGCCCTTGTTCATATCCTTCATGGCCTTCGGCATTTACTACAGAGCTCTCTCATAATACTTCAACACCCTGCCTTTGGAACGACGATGACATGCATTCCTCGTCGTCCCACAATCCAATTGTATCTGCTTTTGTTGATTTTTTCTTTGTCTCTCTCTCCATTCAACCCCTCTGGTATGAAACATGGCCAGTCACCGCCTAAAACACAAAGAAGTAACTCTCCTTTCGGGGCTTCCTTTCAGCTTCACCTTTATGTCAACACCACACGAAGATGCGGCACGATTAATCAATAAATGTTGACCCTGCGCCGCGACCGCAAAATGGGTTCCTCGCTCTGTCATCAACCAAGAAAAAACAACTACTGTCGCTTCACCTCCAACACTTGGCATCATCCATCCATACTCAAATCCAGTATAGGCAGGTCCTGCACTATTTCTTCGCTTTACAAGCCTCAACCGCACAAGAACCCTGACCACCGCACAGACATGTTCACCACCATCATCTGTGCTCTGGACCTTTTCGTCCGCGCCGCGGCGCGGCCGGCGAAGAGACCCACACAGGGCCGCAAACTGACAAGGAGATACGAAAAAGCGAACAGGATGATGGACACGATGCACTTTGGAGACGCCAGCAAACGAATGAAGCGCCGAGAACAGCAGATGCACGAAGAACACCAGGCCGCTTGGGATGCGTTCACCAGGACACGGGAACGCCGACCACTCCGCAACATAACCAACCAGGATCAAGACGACTTTGTGCCAACAACACGCCTCAGACCCGGCGGTTTTGGCACCATCGCTGTTGGGGAGCACAGGAGGCACGGGCTAGTAGCTATCAAGACCGTCCGCTGTCTAAGCGAAGATCCGGAGGAACGAGAGAAGCAGACTTACCAAGAAGCACACCTCCTCCGCTCCGACCTCGCCCCGCATCACCCCAACCTCCCCCGCCTCCACGACGCTTTCCTCAACCAACTTGGAAGCCTGCATCTGGTGCTCGAGTACTGCTCGGCCGGCGACATGAACGGCTTCCTCCACCATTGGGCAAACGTTCGTCAACAACCCATCCCCCGCGTCTTCCTCTTCCACTTCTACGCCTCGCTCGCCGAAGCACTAGGCTGGATTCACCTTGGCGAGCGCCTCACCATGGACAGGGAGGGCGAAGTGTGCTGCGAGCCTACCCCACCACGCCGTGCCATCCTCCATCGCGACATCAAGCTCGAAAACATCTTTCTTCGCTGGGACGCGAACTGCACGAACGAACAGTGCGGGCTGCCTACGATCGTACTCGGAGACTTCGGCCTCGCATGCGTCGAAGGCGAGGGGCGCAGCCTCGTTGGAACCGAGTGCTACTGGTCCCCCGAAGTGCGCTTCATTTGGGAGCACGAGGGGCACGACTACGCAAAACTAGAGGAATGGGAGACCGGGCCGAGGAAGCTTGTCAAGCGGCCAGACGGGCACTTGGTGTCGAGCGGGTATGCCATCATGGGCCGGAAAGACGACGTGTACGCGTTTGGGGTCATGATGCTGCTTTTGATCGGCGGCGAGCTGTCAATGCAGGATGACGACAACCTCCTGCCTCTGTACCGGGGATCCAAGCTGAACACGCTTGGGAAGCGGTCTCGGGTGGCGTGGCTGTGCCTGAAAATGCTGCATAGGGACCCCAATAGGCGACCTATGACGAAACAGCTGCTAGACTATGCAGTCAAGACAAAGCGTGGACTTTGCAAGGCTTACCTGCGGGGCGACCTTGCGGTCTTGCCGGAGGGATCTTACCCGGGCCCTGTGACCGCCGACAACGACTCCACGGCTTCGACCACCACGCTTGTCTCCAGCGGCTCCGCCACGGTCGGCGCGTCTCAGACTGAGATGTACATGTCGTCGCTGGAGCTCCCACAGCTGCGAAGGCTGCAGAGGAGGCCCTCGCCTGACCGTGCCGCGCGCCACGACTCGCGCCCGAGGCCGCCCCCGAGGCCGCAGAGACCGTCGCCGTCGCAGTGCCCGACACCGTCGGAGATGGAGCTGCTGCAGCTTGTCGCCGGGGGCATGTTGCAGGAGAGGAGAGGCGCAGGCGTGGAGATGCCGAGGCCGCGGCTGGTGAGCCAGTTCTCGATGGCGAGTTCAATTGAGGAGGTCTAGCTGCTTAAGTTGATCGGGAGAGAGGGATGCGGATATTAGACTGCACATTTCTGGGGAGCTGGTTGTTATCTAATCTGTGCGCGCTGCTGTCTGGGACGGAAAAGTGTTTGTTGCGCTCTTAGATTGAGCGCCGGGATTTCTGTTCGCGAATTTCTGCGCAGCGTTGCGGGCGTTGGATTGTCTTTGTGTAGGTATCTTACGCTGCAGGAATCACGTGGATGACGGTCCTCCGAATTTTATCGATACAGAAAAATCATCTCCGCCCGTGACTGGGTTCAGCAGTACGATTCGCGGAGCTCGCGGTGTCTGAACAAGACGATCCAATGGGGTTTTGAAGTCATTACAGCGCTCAATCCCGCAAATTCTATTGGCTCGGCTATCCCCGAGGCTAGCTCGCGTCCCCTCGTGCCCCGAACCAGACTTCTAACACTAAGACGTTTCTGCGCAAATACAAACGGATGCATGTCTGTAACACGGTTGAATACTCAACACACTCGTCGAGGTTCCAATTAGGCCCATTTTCGGCCATACCGCTTAGACGGCATTGTAACTTTAGCGCAGTGTCAACATTGCAACGCTACCCGTTTGACGCGGCTGTTCCACGAGCTAAATCACGTCCCCTCCTGCCCTTATCGAGACACATCATGCAAGTACATTTCCGGGGTAATTTCAAACAAATGCCGTCCAGAAATGCCCCGGAATGCTTGAACAGGTTGATATCACACGGCAGTATAGAGCGCAAAGAGTTTCCGTCTTGTTTTCATTGATATGTCAGATATTTTGACTCTGAGAAGGGCATTCGCTGAACACAGAGAAAAGGACTGTTCTACGTCGAGCAGCATCTTCACGAGTATGGTAACGTTGCATTTCGTTAAAATGTCAGGAGGATGATTTAAAAAAACTTTCAAAGACTGATTTCGAGATCTTTTTCTTCAGAGCACTCAGACAGCTCATTATTAATCGTGTCTCATTCACGATCAAATCGCGGGACTCAAAATTCCAACATGCCACCCTCCTTCAAACCCCGCCTCACCCCCTCAATCCACCACAGTCTCCGCAAACCATCATTTCTTTCAACTCGGCCCTCACAATCTTACACCCATCGCACCACTC
Source organism: Saxispiralis lemnorum (assembly GCA_034509035.1). Lineage (NCBI taxonomy): Eukaryota > Fungi > Ascomycota > Dothideomycetes > Mycosphaerellales > Aeminiaceae > Saxispiralis > Saxispiralis lemnorum. The sequence continues at coordinate 16,495 of JAWXCT010000138.1, forward strand.
GCCCAGTCCGTCAAATCGGTGCTCACGTTTCACAGTCATGCTCATCTTCTCCCATAGACACATCGGGCAATACCACTCGATCCCGACGAGACATAGACACCACTTAGCCGAGTGGAATTCCACGCACCTGCCGCAGAATTGCGCCTGGTAGCCTGACCACATTGCGTTGTACTCGTCCTCGGAGAGAAGCTCGACGCGGGCGAGGCCGCGGCAGGTCGTGCACGTGTGCGTGTAGTTCGGGTTGGTGTGGTCGAAGGAGGCGCAGCGCGTCGTGTCGGTCGAATGGCCGGGGAAGTCGGGCAGGGCTTCGAAGGGTCTGTTGTCGCAGGCTGGAGAGGGGTCAGCGATGGGATGTATGCTAAGGGGTTCGCCGTTATGAGAACGATAGCGATCAGGGAGTGTGTCCAGTGCTGCTTGCAGTGCGCTGACGGCGGTGGGACAAAGGCAGGGACGACGCACCGATTCTACGCCTTCGAGGTTGCGGAGGGTGGCGAGGGCATTCTCGCGGGACACGGGACCGGCATGGCCAGCCACGTACGCCTCCAGACTTGCCAAGATGGCGTTGCGGTCCTCCTCAGATAATTGGGGGGTTGCTGGATTCATCTTAAGAGACACAATGTCGAGGCTCGCGGAGTGGTAAGTCGGGCTGGCTGCTTGCTTGTAATGTGTCATGGAATTCACAGCGCTGCCGTGATGTTTGCTCGATGCCGACGGTTTTGAAGAGGAAAAGGACATACTGTATGATGGGCAGACGGGCCTTCATATACGATGTGAGCGAGGGAACTCCTGCAGACATCGATAGCTCAAGACAAAGAATCCCCAAAAACGACACCATAAGGAGATAAAGAGATTTCAATGCAACTCCTTTGTCTACCACTCACAAGTCGTTGTGAACTCACACAGGGGTGCTTTGCAATTAAGGCAACAAGAAATTTAGTGAAACTTAATGGCACATTGTCACGCCTGAATGCCACCTCAGCGCGGTAGAAAGCAGCTGCGGAACTTCGTCACTGTCCGGCTGCCACAGCCTTGGAGAAATCTTTTCGGTGTGTCAAAATTGCTCAAGGCGTCGTGGCGACAATGTGGTAAAGCGTGACAGTCCCGTAGGACGGTGGAGTGACCTGTGTAAAAACGTCAGTTCGCCATCCACCCCTATCACTTGATTCGTGCTTACGGTGACGGTACTGGCGTTGCAGCTGGAAGAATAGCCGGGTGGGTATGCGCGAGTGCCAGTGGGGTAACCGTAGCGTGGCGGGCACGTGGTAACGGTCACCGTCTCGTAGGTGAGAAGCACGCTGGAGCACGTGGGTGTCTCGGTGACAGTGTAAGTCGGTGGAGTCACTGGGTCAGGTCTGCCCCCGTAGCAGCCTCGGGCCAGCGCCGTGGCGATGGTGTTGGAGGCCACAAAGGCGAGGGCGGTCTGTAGAGTCAGTCAGATCTTTGTGTGGTTAGACATGGCCCAGAGCTACCTTGAAGAGCATGTTGAGCGGGGTTGGATTGGTCGAGGATTCTTCTGCGTTGGTGGTTTGATGTTTGTCGATGATGGGCAAATGACCCAAGTCGACGCGGCCACCTCACCGCATACATAGCCTTTCCATACTTCCATCTCGGGCAACCGAGAACGATGGCAGCCAATGCTGCTCTCCCCACACGGAGATCACAACAGCTTACACCTTCAGAAGGGAGAACTGACGTGCTCGGGAGTCGCACTTGCCCTTGCCAAGACGTTCACCAATGTTGAGCAACATGTCTGCAGACGCGAGAATGCATCGTGACAGCGTGAGACAGGGCTTGACCGACGGCTTGAAGACGCGCGAGCTGCACGCTGCAAGGCACATGAGAAGGGAGGCCACTGGATCGCCTCGTGGTGCTTATGGCGGAGTGTAGTCCTACCGTGGCCGATGCCCGCGGCGTTTGGCTCAGCTACTGCTGCCGCAGAGAACATCAAGCCATCGTCGGTTTCCAAGACATCAGCCGTTGAATCTGGAAGATTCTTGTCGACTGTCTCAAAGTGGAAGCAAATGTCGAACCCGTTGTCGATGGTCACTGCGCCGTAGGACTCTCTTGAGACCGCCTATGGCGTTTTCTTCACCTGAAGGGGCTCCAGACCGCATGATTGTTCTTAGTCGAGGTAGGCATCGGTAGACTCGAGAGTGTCTCTTCGTGAATCCAAGTGTAGAATGCTACGCAGCATCGACTGAGAACTCCTCGTAGATTGCGTTGGACTAACGGCTCCTGCGCCGTGCCGCGCACGCAAAAGGTGTGACTTTATCTGCTAAGGATCCTCTTTGGTGTATGATGAGAGCTGTGCGCACATGCTTGCTGAGAAAAGCTGTCCAGCACCTGGAAGTTGATACATTCCCTCGCTGAGAGGAAGTCTATCCAGCTTTTTTGAGATCCACGACAAGAGACACTCTGGACCTCTTATGGCAGCTCAATGGTCACTTACGAGTCTTTGGTTTGGTCAGATGGCAAAGGTGTCTACGGGGCTATCTTTGCACACGGTTTTCAGGGCCCAGCTTCTTAGAAGCGGAAGAAGGCCCTCATCGAAAATGGAAAATGTGGGACGATCTCGAAGCTGGACAGGTGTCACTCCGTGGAGATCAACGTTCGGGTGATGGCAGTGCAGTTGAAATATTTCCATGATGAAGAGGGAAAACGACCCTGTTGGTCAACCTGAGGATTGTGTTGATGGTACCTTCTCGAGATTATGTTCCTGTTGGTTCCAGTCCTATGCTCGAGAAGGTCATTTCAACGGGCGACTCTAGGCGATGGTGTGTTAAACCACACAGAACGCAAGATCCTAGTAGTGGATCTCTCTATCGATGCTGACCCGATCGATAAAGATGTGTTAATTGGCTGAATGATGTTGTGACGGAGTGGGATTTGTACGAAGCTCAGCCTCCACTCCGCGCGTGCTCATGTAAGTCCGTACTCCGGTACCTACAAGAACACACCCCCGGCCACAAGGTGTTTGACCACAAGCGTCACTTGTGTTGCTTGGCCCAAAGTACGACAGAGATCCAGACAGCCTCGTGGTTGACATGCAGAACATAAAAGAACGCTGCGACCGTCGCGAACTCGAAAATGTAACGTGGTGACGCCGCAATCGATCTGCGCAGGGAACGGGCAAGGCAGCCACGGGGCACAGACGAATCGACGACACGCCCACGATCAACGCCCAAAGGCCTCCCTCGCCTCCCAAAGGAAGCACCAACATCATGCCACCCGACTACCAGCCCCCACAAGAGCCACATCAGAACGCCCGCTCCCCCCCCAAATCACCACCATCA
>JAWXCT010000138.1:41017-69400 GCA_034509035.1 Saxispiralis lemnorum
CGCCCACCCCTCCTCCCATCATCCAGTCCATCGCGTCGTGGCCCCCGCCTCTCAACCCCACGCTCCCAATCCTGCGCCGGCGGGCCCCCAAAAGGCGGCCCCTGCGCCTCACCCTGCATGCGACGCGGCGGTGGCCCACCCATGTCATCCCCTCTCATCGGACCACGGGTATCTCTACCTGGCGGCGCAGGGCCACCGCGCATATCGCGCTGGTCACGCGGCCGGCGGTCGTCGCGCAGCCCGGCGTGGTGGAAGTCCGCGCGGCCGTCGTCCCGGGGTGGAGGACCTCCGCGTCGAAACTGCTCCTCTTCGGCCGCGCGGCGGTCGCGCGGGTCATGGCGGCTGGGCCGCGAGCGGTCATCGTCCATGCGGCGCGTGTTACGGCTTGGAGCGCGGCTGTCGACTTCTTCAGGGCGGGATTGGAAGAGGTCGGTGCGCGACTCCTGGCGGCTGGGCGGGAAGTCGGAGCGCATTGGCTGCTCGCCGCGGCGGGCTGGGGGCTCCATGGGCGAGGCGACGGATTGAATGGATTGCGTCGGTGCTGCGGATGAAGTTGCTGGTGCGCCTGGTTGGCGGCTGTTCTGCGCCGCGCCGCGGAAGTTGACGCCCTGGCCGTTGCCGGAGCCTTGCGACAGAGTCGCGTTGATGTTGTTGCGCTGTCGATGGAAGCCTTCGTTGGCCGAAGGGCCCGACGGCGGCGCTCGGTTGTTCGTAGGTCCAGGGCCTGTGGGTGTCCCCAAGGGCGGGCGCGCACCACTGCGTGGGCCAGATGGAGGGCTTGTCGCCGACGAAGGCCCGGCACGTTGGTCGCTCGGAACTACGCTGGTCTGGATTGGCGCCGGGGCGAGTTGACCCATGCGGCTCGGATGCACCGTTGGGCCACTGTCAGCTGCTGTAGTCGCGGACATCGCGGTAGACGACGCCGGACGCTCAAACTGAGGGCCAGAGTTGCGTCGCTCTTGCGTTTGTCGAGGTCCTTGATTGCGCGAGCTCGTCGGAGACTCCGATGGTGGCTGCGCTTGAGGCGCCGTGAAGTTGCGACTGCCTCGTGTACTAGGCCCGTTTGCTGGTCTGAGTCCCGAAGGAACGTCTGCAGGGGCGTTGAGTCGCCCGTACGAAGACTCTTGTTGCCCCTGGGAAGCTATGTCTCTGTTCCCTAGCCTTCCAGTGCGCCTCGGGCCGGTAGGTGTTGGCTCACCGGGCATGTCCGAGGGAATCGAGGGCCCGCGCTGAGGTTCAAGTGGAACCCTTCTCCCACTTTGCCCCGTCTCGGCATTGCGGGGGTCTTTCGGCGTCGGAGTGCCCTCTTTCTTCTTCTCGTCATCGTGTATTAAAGCAAGACGCGCAGGGTTGACGTGGTGTGCATTTTCACCGGAAGGCGTTCCATTTGGCGCCCGAGTACTGGGCTGCGTAGCGGTGCTCGGGGAGTCTCTGCTGAAATTTCCGGTGCGATCCAGGTGCATGGGCTCTCTAGACCGCGGCGTAGTAGTGCCGTTGACACGGTCGCGACCGTCGAACGATTGCCGGGGTGGGAAGCTGGAGGATGGGCCCTGCTCTTGCCGCTGGCCCCACGGGTCGTCGCGCGGGGGGCGAGGATCTGAAGACCAATGTGGCGGTCTGTCGTCTCGCGCAGGCCCACGAGCGCCCCCGTAGTAGGGGTCGCGTTCCGGCTCTCTTCCCCAACGTCGACCGCTTGGCGAATGATCTCTCGAGCCCGGCTGGACTTCATTCGGCCGGTCGAGCCTGCCGTACTTCTCATCTGTACGCGTCGGGTTGCGGCCAAAACTCCTGTCCATGGGAGGCCCAGGCAGGTTCTTGGACGGCTGGCGAGACTCTGGTCGGGTGGGAAGATTGTGACGGGGCTGTCCGGAAGAAGATCTATTGCTTTGGTCTTGCGCAAGAGCTGGCGGCTTCGCCGGCACAGGGGCCGGAGTTGAGGCCTTCGTTGTCGCCTTGGTCTGGTCGCGCTCGAAGGAAGGCGGCGGGTCAAGAGGCGAGACTGACTTGGCTCCGGGCTTTTCTCGTGAGCCTTCCGCTTGCGACTCCGACGCGTCCTTCATCTGGGTATCGCCATTGGCAGCCGCGGCTTGCTTTTCGTCCTCGACCTCCCCGTCTTCTTTCCCTGCAACAGACTGTTTCCTGACGTTCCAATTGCTAGCATCGGTGCTACCAGGCTTGAAATCCGGAGCAGCAGCATTCAGCTTGGGCGTCTCGCCATTCGCACCAGGCGTCTCTGGCCTGGCGGAAGCAGCTCGACTACCAGACTTGCCCGTCTCTCTGGATGATTCGTTCAGTCTAAAGGCCTGCGGCATCATCCATTGCTTTGTGCGCTCTTTCTTGAGCAGCAGAGCCAGCAGCGAGTCGCACACCACTCTGACATCGCTCCGAGGATCATCATTCTTGAGCCTTTCGATCTGCTTTGTCAAGTGCTGACCCATGAAGTTGATCGCAGGAAAAATGTGCACGATAGCGCTGAGCACAGTGACCCCGTTGGAGATGTGCATGTACTCGCCAGATTCGAAGCAAAGCTGCAGGGCGCCGTTGATGTACGAGTGCCAATTGAATAGTAGGCGGCGGTACTCCTCAAACTCAAGCACCACTTCGGGGTCGCCTTTGGCGTCCAGTGTCTTGGCGAAGCCGGGGAGCTTCTTCGTAGTCCCCAGTGCCTCCTTGTCGTACGTCGCCTTGTCAGCGTGCCAGTGTTGAAGCAACTTGAGCACTTCATTCAAGAAGTGACCAAAGCATCGTGCTTCGCGGGGCGTGCACTGGAAAATCAGAGCGGCAAGCACCTGCTTCCGTAGCAGCTGGTTGAGCAGATGCATCATACTGAAGCCGGGCGTACCGAACTCATGCATCATCTTGAGCATGGCAAAGCTGTAATGGGCGTCGAATGATGACAGCATGGCCCGTGGTAGGAAACACTCCTGAAGAAGGCCAAGATGCCTCGAGTCGATACTCTCTCTCTCGAGTTTGGGAAACCAGTGATTCTTCTCACGGCGACTGAGGCGGTTCTTGTTGTGCTGGTATACGGAAATTCGCCCCTTGAGCTCCTCCCGAAGCCTTTCTTGATTCTTAGAGATATCGTTCCTGCGCTGGTCCCTCTCCCAGCTGCTGAGCTTCGAGCCGTCGCTATTCCTGTCGCTCAGTTCCTTTCCCTCGGTGCGCAACGTAGCGAGCTCAGCCTCGTAGCTTGACGTCGGGACTAGGATGTCTTGAAGGGAGAATGTCCAAAAGGTGACGAAGAATGGCACACTGACCTGTTTTTCAAGATCAGGCAATATCTCTGAAAGGCGCCGGATTATGGACTCGAGAACGGGATGCCAGGGTTGTGGGGCAGCCGTCGGTTTCTGCGAAACCGAGACCACTTGCCGGTCGTCGGTGGTATTCTTTATTTCCACCTCTTGCCCGGCTTCGGCGTCTTGAGCTGTTCCATTGGAGGATGTGTGCGCCTGCTTTTGATTGGGAGCTCTTCCCTCCAGGTTATGCGTTTGCACATCGTTGCTGGACTGCACTTGCTCTTGGCTCGATGTCCGCTTTCGCCCGTCAGACCCCTGTTTCTGGGTAGCATCATGATCGGCAATCTGAGCAGCAACGACTACGCGCGAAATGTCGAACGCCGTTCCAGGTTGGAGGTTGAAGTCTGCAACGAGCGTGCACACATCTGGTATGGCCGCTTCGAACTCTGGGGGAGTCAGGGTCGCTTTGAGCGCTTCGAGATACTGGCCGAACAAGAATTGCATCGTGTCACGGTTTTCCGCCACAGCCTTTAAGGGCATGGTTTTTGACGATTCGCGCTCGGCATACAGGCGGACATTTTGTGCCATGGCAATGAGAGCCTGCTCCGTCAGCCCGATCGCCCCGAGAGCGTTGAAAAAGCGGCGAGCTTCCTTCTTCCGCTCCGCTCGCTTGTCCTGTCGCTGCTTCAGGATGCGGAATTGCATGTACTCGCCTCCAGCCATGGCCAGAACCTGCGTATCATTGAGACCCGTATCGGCTCCGATACCCGCCATTTCGGTGCAGAGACTCGAGAACAGCTCCAAAACAGTTGTCCTGCCAGCCCGGAGCTCGTGTCCAACATACTCCATGATTGGAACTGTGTTGAGAGTCTCGAATCGTTTGTAGAGGGATGCGATGAAGGACGCGAGCGCGTTAAGCCATTTTTCAGGAGTCACGCCGTCCGGCTGCATTCGAGTGCGTCCCTTGCCGTCAAGGGACTTCAACAAGCTCCACAGCAAGACATCGAAATCCATTGGGGTGAAGTATTGGGTAGCCTCGACCATACTGGGAATCATGTTGTTGAACTCCTCAATCTTGTGGATCGCAATCGACATGACCACACCGGGGCATGCAAAGGATGCTTTGGCAAGCGCTCTGGCACACTTGATTTGCGTTTGAGTTGACAGGCGGCCAAGGATCTCCTTGACTTCAGCTTTACTGTAGCTGAGAGCCACTGTGATGTCAGGGTTGCGGCTGGTTTTTCCGTCGAACCACTCAGTGTAGATGTTGTATCTGATTGCGGTGGGGAACAGATTGAGCAGTTCCCAAGCGTCTTGCGCGATTCCAGGGTTATGCCTACTCAGGCTGAGGGAAGGAATGATGAGCCTCTTCATGAGCTCCAGCCATCGTTTGCGATTCAACTCCGAAGCATTGCGGGTGACCTCTTGCTTGGCCAAGCGAAGAAGAGTGCTTAGGATCTGCAGGTCTTGACCAATTTTGAAGCCCAGAAAGCCCACGAAGGTGTTGCAAAGAGTGAAAACATGTTCCACAGTCTGGCAAACCGGAATGTTGTCTTCCCATTCGCGGAAATAGTGAACACACCGCTCGCCGTTCTTTTCGTCGACCGTGTCCAAGCCCAACCATTTCAATGGCGTTCTCTTTTCCAAGAACTTCGGAGGTCCCGAGCCGTTGGGCTGGTAGTTGCGCTGCTGTGGTTGACGCAGCCCATCACGATTTTGGATCGGCTGCAAGGTCTTCGTAATTTTGGTGAGCATCTGTCTGACGATGCGGTTGAGGAATGGCGGGAGAGACACATCAACCTCGGCGAGCCACGGGAATCGCCCAAGGACGTACAACGCCTCAGGAACAGCGCCAACGGCCAGCAGCGCCTTCAGCAGCAGGACCTTTTGGTTTGGCGGATCTGGTTTCTGAGGTTCTGTGCTAGATTCATTGGCTTCGCCGTCCTTCTTATCGACCTTTGGCGTGCTAGCGCCGCTGCGGTTCTTATCGCTACGAAGGCCGCGTACGGACGGTAAGGTGTCATCTGTCAGTGCACCGGCCATCGCAAGCGCATTGTTGGCGGCGCCCGGCCTTTCTTTCGCCTCCTTTTCTGCCTTCTCTTTTTTGAGGGTGTCCTTCACAGCTTCCATATCACCGTCGGCAGGGTGAAGGTGAGGGTACAAATCTCGAAGTGAGATGAAGCCAATCTTGATCAGAAGGGCGGCAAAGTACACCAGATTGTCGGCCATCATGTCAGTGTGATCGCGGGCTTCGGAGTTGTAGAAGCGAAGCTTGAATCCAAGCAGTTGGGCTGCATCGGGGTTTCCAGGAGGCGGCAAGGTCCCAGTCCTTTTCATATACTCCCTGTTCTCATTGATGCGTTTGCGCCGATCTGCGTTGACCTCATTGCCTTTCGGATCATACTGGGGTGCGACCTCGGTCTCCAGCATGGGAAGCACGGCCTCAAAGTCGACAATCCTGCGAGCCCCAAGTTTGAAAAATGCGTCTATGCCATCGCGTTGAGCTTGATCCCAGAAAGCGGAGTCGCGGGATTTCCTCTTGGCCAGCCTATCCTGGTTATCCGCTTCCTTGTGCTCGCTATACGCCAATTGGTGCTCTGGAAGAGCCCATTGGGGGAGACTTCCAAATCCGCCGTCTTGCCATTTGATGTTGTCCACCACCCCGGTATCGGGCCACCATGAACTACATCTATAAAACTGAATGCAGAACTTGTAGGCGCGCACAAGCAGATTCGCGTTGATGTCCAGTGTGATGTCAAGGACTCGTCCAACGTCCAGGTCAAAAGCTCCAACGAGAGCCATGACCCTTTGAAAGGCATCTGGGGCGCTGACCTTGGGTGCCGTTGCGTCCTTGCCGGCATCCCATGCAGTGTTGTGGAAGTCAGTCACAAGCTTTGCATAGCCCTCGGCCTCTTCTCGAAGGAGGTTAAAGTTTGCCTGACGGTATAGCATGTTCGTCGTCTTACGAGTGCGCATTCGATCGAAGGTGTTGCGAACCAAGTACAACGACTGCAACAGTGGTATGTCCAGCTCTTGCCGAATGATCTCTGGGTCGAGGTTGGTTGCTGCCACGCATGCGAGGAGGTTGGGGTTTTTTGCGTCTGTGTCGTCCAGGAGCGACAAGGTGCTCAGAAACAGCGACTGTGCATCGAACACGTTGTTCTGAGCATGATGAGCCATCGCTTCTTTCATGATGCCGCCAGCTTCCGTGGCCTTGACCTTTCCATCGAGAGATCCCCGAACAAGCTCTTGCATGATACCACCGTTGGTAAGCTCATCACCTTCCTTCATCTTCTCCAAAATCGCTTGCTGGCCGCTTTGTTGCCCTGATCCCAGAATCTCTTCAGTGACATACTCGTAGCAATACGGAGTTGGAGCGTGAGTCGGCGCAAGGTCTGCTGACGCTTGCTGCGGAGCCGAGGAAGTCTGCGCTGGCGTAGCAGGCCGGGAGCCTTCCATGTTTGACGCGCTGCGAAACGAAGGCAGTGGAGCTTGAGTGCTCGGCGCAGGCGTGGCTCCATTTCTCTGCTCCCCGGCCCAAGCATCTTCATTCGGTGCATTCTGTCTACTTTGTCGCCGTCCACCACCGCCTCTGCCCTTTCTTGAACTACCGTGTGGACTCTGAGTTGCACCTGCAGCACTGTCGCGGTGGCGGGGAGGTGGTGTCTGCATCGGTTCATCGCGCGGTTCATCTCTGTCCGCCCGCTTTCGCTTGGGCGCCATGGCGGGCGACACGGAAGGGAGCGGAGGGAGAAAGTGCTGGAAAAGGCGCCGGAATCATCAAAGTCAGGTTATCTGAGGCCGTTGAAGTCAGGATAGATGACGCAGTGTCTGCTCGAGCTTGCGCGACTATTCTGCGGTCCGTTCGGAATACTCCGGAAGAAGATCAGGAGCAAATGAGATGGCAGAAGTATTCTCACTGCCGAGGGTTGGGTGTCGAGAGGTCCAGGTGTGCAGTAGAAGAGGGTCGAGTGCTTGCGTTCACTGAGGTCCAAGGGCGTTTGAACTTTGGATGCGGGCACGCCGCTTTGGGTACACAGCACGAGCCTCGTGTCGACCCGGCCCGTTTTCCTCTGGGTCCGGCCCTTCCCGGCCGAACCAGCCTCAGGCAACCTCCTAAACTGGTTGCCAGCCCAGGCCAGGATTAAGAGGTAGAGCCCGCTCTACTGAATCAACAACGAAGCTGGCAGAGGCTTGCCTGGACAAGGCTTGTAGAAGGCTGCCAAAAGCAAAAATGAGAAAAAAAAAAAGAACCCAGGATCACGGTTGAATCCACATGGCGTCAGAACGCGCAGCTCTGATCATTTAGTCGAACCATCTGTTGAAGGGAAACCATGAGGTTGACTGAGGCCCGCGATGGAAGGGTCTACCTCAACATGCGCGCCATCAACAAGTGCTCAAGCCGAATCGATACGTATGTGCAAGGGAGTTTCTACAGATGCGGAGCCTACCCAGCCATCATCGCGGCGACTTCCTTCATCTCGGCAACGTTCATGCCCTCGACCTTTTTCAACTGCTGGCCTCCTTTATAGACGATTGCCGTGGGAGTCTGACTGACATCGAAGAATTCCTGCAGCTGTTCGTCAACTCTCTCCGAATTATTAAGTGCATGAAAACCGTACCTTGCCCTCGGCATTAGCAGCAACGTCCACGCTGTACGAGTCCGTAGTATCCGCAAACTTGGTGGCGTATCTGCAATGGGCTGTGAGTCTTGAGCAACGGTTCCTAGTCTCGTAATGCGTACTCCTCTGCTGGCGGCGGGATAATTCCCTCGTACGCATAGATGAAGGCGAATTTATCGGTGCTCTGGATCGCCTTTTCGAAGTCGGCCTTGGACTTGAGCTCCGTGTGTGCGCCCATCTTCGTTACTATTGAGAGACTCGGTGGATGGAATCTGGTAGTATTCTTTCCTTAAGATCGAGCGGAAGGTCAAGGTAAAAGGTGATTTCAAGGAACGCACTCAGACGGAGATGTGGGCGGGACTCAACATATATCATTTGAACGGACCTTGGAAGAGGGGGGCCCGGCCCAACGTCATAAAGGGCTTCCATAGTTGGAGTCCTGCATGGCTTTCGATGTAGGAAACTTGGCTGCATAGGCGTCGGGGCGCCGTCGCGGCCGCGTAGCAGTCAACAATCAATAAGAATGGGGACACTCCATCGTTGCCTGGAATTGACTTTCCGCACCTGGCACCCTTCACTGCTCCGATGGCTTGGTCCGACGGTCTTTGGCGATCAGAATTCAGGAGACGCAGGTGCGTCTCAGTGCGTTCGCACCTCTGATGTCTGGCTGATGAGTGCGCGTTCTTGGCAACAATTCCTCAGTCCACGCCGCCTGCTTGATCCATCTTGGGTTCATGCAGCCTACGAGAGAAAAGCCCAGGTCGATGCGACCTTTCGAGACTCTGCAAGTGCGATCACACTGCGTCACGACTGCGCCATCAACTGAAGGAGCAGCTTACTGGCGCTCAGAGCGTCGTTTCGTTGGCAAATGGGTAATATATCCATAGGGCAGCTGTAGGGCAACGATGATTAGGAGATAGAAGGCGAAACGATGCGACTCGAGAGTCGCCCCAGGCTTACAGGTGAGTGAGGAATGAGTAATGAAAGCCTCAGGCATTCGGTACGGGGTTGGGCCTTCCCACTGGATCAGTCACGTGGGTTCAATCGCGTCTGAGACGCGTTTGAAGGAGTGTTGCCTGGAGCCACAGCTTTACTGGACTTCTTAGTTGAGCCCTCGCTGCACAAGGAGGCTTCACCTACACCGACACGACGAGATAAATGTATTTCCAGCAGCTCAGGCTTCTCCAGGTAAATGTTGTCGAGACAGCCAATCGTCCTTGCAGCAGCTACATCATCGTCCCGTCTCCCGTCCAAGGGGCGATTCTGCTACAACATCCCATTGATGTCTCGAATCTCACTTTCATCCTCGAGAAAAAGTGAATGATCAGGAAAAGTCCTCGGCTAGAGCCAATTAAGTCTGTTCACAAGAGGGTCAGACATGGCTCCCGGGAGAAAGTTTTGTACGCCACCTCCCTTCAACTGATCCGTTCTGCTTCACTTTTTCCACTGGCGTTGGAACTGACTGTTGACAAGCCCGCGCCATAGCCAGAACCAGCACCAAGGCTGCAGCTTCAACCTCTGGAGCCGCGAGCACTCGCAACCCGCCTTCTTCCATCCCTGACAGCGCAGAGATCAGCGACGACTCTGGAGACGGCATCGTCGTCCAGCCCGGTGCTCGTGCTCTTCAAGAAGTGTCCATCCCCGTGATGGCCGGTCAATCGGATACAAAGTCACCCGTAGACTCAAGTCTGTCTTCTTTGGGGAACAGCACAAGGGCAAGCTCCGACGAGGTCGACACTCCAGGCACTACCCCAGCTACGTCGGTCAAGGGAGCAAACATCGCAAAGCGTAAGCGCGCCGGGGCAAGCTCACTCGGGAGGAACGTTGTCAAGATCGAGGATAGTGTGGAAGAGGGAGAGGAGGACGGTGATGAGGCAATGGCGCGCAAGATGCAAGAAGAGGAGTATTCGCGCGAAGAGTCTCCAAACAAACGGATGAAGTATAGCGGCAAAGGAAAACAGGCTGTGCGCGATTCGGACGACGCGATCAGCGAGCTTAGTGAGCTCGAGTCTGTCGACTCTGAACAATCTGCTCCCGTTCGCAAGCTGGGCGCCGGTTCGGCCAAGCGAGGTGCAGGCCTCCCCAAATCGGCGCGGCCTTCTGCCGGACCTTCTACAGGCGTTTCTCGGGGCGCTGGCCTGAATGCCGCAATCCCTACCAGATCCGCCCGCAGCAAGGCGCGTCAGTCGCTCGCACTAGGGTCGGTTGATGACAGTGAGCTGTCTGACCTGCAAGAGCTGAGTGATGCAGACACGGAAGACGAGTTTGTGAAGGAGGAGTCAGAGCCTGAGGAGATCTCTACTGGTACTAGTGATGCTGAGTCTATTGTTGCGCCTCCGGGTCCGACCCCCCTCTCCGCGAAGGCAACAAGTTGCAAAAACCGCCGTGCTAAGGCTCGTGGCCGTCGCGGAAGACGCTTTGGCGACATGACGGCCGAAGATGGGGAACAGGTGTCGAGAGACATCATTGCTACAGGCATGCTGACACGCAAAGAGAAGGAGAGGAAAAAGCTGGAGAAATCCCACCCATCGATCAAGACGATGTGGAAGACTCTCGGAGACATTCCTATCATTCAGCCTGTCGCCGCGGAGCAGCCGTCATCTATAACTAGGCGGCTGAAGGGCTTCCAACTGGACGGTCTTGACTGGATGATCAAGCAGGAGAAGACGCAGTACAAGGGCGGCCTTCTGGGAGATGAAATGGGCATGGGCAAAACCATCCAAGCTGTCTCCCTGATCATGTCCGATTATCCTCAAAAGCAGCCTACACTCGTGGTCGTGCCTCCTGTTGCTCTGATGCAATGGTCCAGCGAAATCAAGGAGTACACTGACGGCAAGCTTAAGGTGCTGGTGTATCATGGGCAGAACAGCAAGGTGAAGAGCATGGCGGTAAAGGAGCTGAAGACCTATGATGTCATCATGATATCCTACAACAGTCTAGAGTCGCTGCATCGCAAGGAGACGAAAGGCTGGAGTCGGGGCGACGATCTCGTGAAGGAGGACTCTCCCATCCACGCCATTCAATACCACCGCTTGGTCCTAGACGAGGCACACAGCATCAAGTCTCGCACGACGGGGGTTGCCAAGGCTTGCTTCGCCCTCGAGAGCGAGTACAAGTGGTGTCTCTCGGGCACTCCTGTGCAGAACCGGATTGGCGAATTTTTCTCGCTCCTGCGCTTCCTCGAGGTTCGGCCTTTCGCGGACTACTTCTGCAAGCGCTGCCCTTGTTCCATGCTCCACTGGAAACTTAACGACGATCATATGTGCGAGAACTGCAAGCACTCCGGCATGGAGCACGTTTCCGTCTTCAACCAGGAGCTTCTCAACCCTCTCACGCAGTCTGAGGATCCTGGCGAACGCTCTGCTGCCATGGATAAGCTGCACATGATCACTGCCCGCATCATGCTGCGTCGAGTTAAGCGCGACTACACCAGCTCCATGGAGCTGCCGCCTAAGGAGGTCGTGATTCACAACGAGTTCTTTGGCGAGATAGAGCGCGATTTCTCTTCAAGCATCATGAGCAACACTGGTCGCCAATTCGACACTTACGTCGCCCGCGGTGTCATGCTGAATAACTATGCCAACATCTTCGGTCTCATCATGCAGATGCGCCAAGTCGCCAACCACCCTGACCTTCTCTTGAAAAAGCACGCCGCCGAAGGGCAAAATGTCCTTGTTTGCAACATCTGCGACGAACCGGCCGAGGAAGCCATTCGCTCGCGGTGCAAGCACGACTTTTGCCGCACCTGCGTCAAGAACTATGTGCAGTCTGTCGAAGAGACTGGCGGCGAAGCCGACTGCCCTCGTTGCCACATTGCTCTCTCCATCGACTTTGATCAGCCCGAGATCGAACAAGACGAGGAGAACGTGAAGAAGTCTGCGATCACGTCTCGCATCAATATGGCGAATTGGACCAGCTCGACCAAGATTGAGATGCTCGTCTACGATCTCTACAAGCTGCGCTCCAAGAAGCAGACCCTCAAGTCCATCGTCTTCTCGCAATTCACCTCCATGCTGCAGCTCATCGAGTGGCGTCTGCGCCGTGCAGGCTTCAACACGGTATGACTCCTGCCACCTTCTTTCCCCTCCCCCTCCTCCCCTTCATCCATATGTCATACACGGTCTTACAACTCAAAGGTCATGCTCGACGGCGCCATGACGCCGGTCCAGCGCCAGCGCTCCATCGAATACTTCATGAACAACACCGACGTCGAAGTCTTCCTGGTCTCCCTGAAAGCCGGCGGCGTGGCCCTCAACCTCACGGAGGCGAGTCGCGTATTCATCGTCGACCCATGGTGGAATCCTGCTAGCGAATGGCAGTCGGCCGACCGATGCCACCGCATTGGCCAGACGCGGCCGTGTGTGGTCACGCGGTTATGTGTGGAGGACAGCGTGGAATCGCGCATGGTCATGCTGCAGGAGAAGAAGGCGAACATGATCAATGGGACCATCAACAACGACAAGACGTCAATGGAGAAGCTTACGCCGGAAGACATGCAGTTCTTGTTTCGTGGGACTTAGGGGCATATCTTTGAGGAGGCTGGGGAGAGGGGGCGCTCTGGTCTTTGCGAACCATGGTTCTACGGTGAAGGTTTAGGAAATGAAAAGCGTCACGAGAATATACCCAGGGATGGAATGTTACGAGTGGCGGTATGGTGCGGAAGAGGTTGACATGAGTAGAAGCATCACATATCGAGCTAGCGTTAGCATGGCAACATGCAATACAGTGCAGTATGTATGATAACACTACTTGCCTTGACGACGACCTTTTCCCGTTCGATATCATCATCGACCAATGCGCTTCGTGGGATTGCATGAACACACCACTCGATCGTATTAAGAGCCCGAATGCGACAATAGCCAGATCACAGAACTCCGCCAGCGCCTCGCTATGCCCAAAAATCAAGCCCCCCCCTCACTCCATCACAACCCTCAAGCTCTACTCAGCAGGTCCGATACCCCCCTCTCCCTCGCTCCGCGCCTCCTCATCCCCCAGCCCGTCGATCCCCGGATCCGGCACAACAAAATCCAACGACAAGAACCCCGTCCGCCGCACCTGCACCATCCTCACATCCCTCCCCTCAGCCACCCTATCCCGATTCCACCCCTCCACAAAGGCTTCCAATCCCTTCACCGCCCTCTTCGCCCTCGTGACCCCCGCGTCCTCCCACAGAAATCCCGTCGCCAGCCCCAGCGCCGCATCCACCCACGCGCGCGGCGCGAACGGGTCGAACGCCGCCTTGAGCCGCGCGTTGAGGTTCGTCACCAGGAACCGGAACTCCGCCTCGCTGACCAGCGGGTCGAGGATTTCGGGGTACAGATTCGCGTACTGGGGGTACAGGTCACCGCTCTGCAGCCAGTCGCGACGCACGCGGATGACGCGCGTCGTTTGCGCTTCGGCGCTGTCGCGCGCGCAGTGCGGGTTCGGGTGCGGGAAGCACGGGTGTGTGGGGCCCCAGGTGAAATCAGCTTCTTCTTCGTCGCCAGCGTCGGTGCCCGGGGGGTGGCTGCTGACGCTGGTGGAGTGGGAGGGGCGCGCGGTGTGGTGGGAGGTGCTGCTCGGGAGGGGTGGAGGGGCTTCGGATGTTGAGTGGGGTGGTGGCGAGGTGCGGCGGCCGGTGTTGGCGCTGTTGGTCGAGCGGAAGGACTTGTGCGAGCGTTGGCGGTTGATGGGGAGGGAGGCGCGCGAGGCGCGTGGGGTTGCGAGGGAGGTGGTGCTTGCGTTGGGGTCGGGCTGGAGGGAGGCGGTGTCGCCTACGGGGTGGGAAGGGGGTTCGTTCTTGTCGGTCGCTTCGGTGACGCCGGCGATTTTGTGGAGAGTGTCCATGTTTCGGTCGGGTGTAGTCGTCGGTGGTGAGAGAATGGTAAAGATGTTGAGATGCCGCGATGGTCGAGTTCGAGATCCGCTACTCGTGATCTCGCGCTTCGTCGCTCACCCCCGGATATGCTAGTGATGCAACATGCGTGGTCTCTGAGGTCTTTTGTGCATTGGAAGTGCGTTGAGGGCGACTGTTGATTCGAAGGATCCAGACGAAGCCCAATGAAGCCGCTCCTGAACCCAGCTGCCGATCACGTGCTTTCCCATACATCGGGAAGAGTCATGGCAATCCCGACCTTCCTTTTGCTTCTCCCCATTCCTCTCCTCTTATGCTTCTCTGGATTCTCTAT
Organism: Saxispiralis lemnorum; assembly: GCA_034509035.1. NCBI lineage: Eukaryota > Fungi > Ascomycota > Dothideomycetes > Mycosphaerellales > Aeminiaceae > Saxispiralis > Saxispiralis lemnorum. Next base: position 55,043 of record JAWXCT010000138.1, read on the forward strand.
CATCTCGTCATCTACACACTGGGAATCACAGAGTCTTATCACGAAAGCTGGGTTTTTTTGTCTGATGCCTCAACTCGTGTTGAAAGGAATACAAAATCTCAAGCAAACGATTGGCTATATCTTGGTATCGAGCTTGTTTCCTTTAAGAGCAACACCGATTTCGACGAGTACTTTGCCGTGAAGGAAGCGCCGCCACGAATAGTTGGCCTTACTCCCTCACAAGGTACGCTGCGTCCGTCCTCAGCAACACAAGGTCGGTAAATCGTGACCCGATGTGCAAGAATCCTCGCAAGCACGCGGTTGCGATGATCTTGGATGTGCCACTGTGACCTCAGCGGTGGCGTCCAATGGCCGGGGTGGATGCCTCACTCGACGCCGGTCCTGGTCTACCCCATCTGGCATGCCATACGTTGCGTCGATCTGTGCCAAAGTATGACAGGTACACAGGGAGCTGTAGAGCGATTAGCGATCGCCTGACGCAGTCATCGCTGCCCCTCACCAACCGGTATGCCATAAGAGGGATCTCCTCAGATGTACGTACAGACCGCGGCAAAGCACGAATGCTTTGTTCAAAAGGTAGGTCGACTCCGCGTCGTTGTCCCCATTCTCTGGTCTTCGAACTCTTGTCTCTTTCAAAAAATCTGAGGCAGAGCATGGCGAGAAAATACCACGGCCTTCGAGGCACCAAGCTGAATGTTGCCATTGCGGTCATCGCTGGCACCGACTTCGCGCTTTTCGGCTACGACGTGAGCGAACATCTTGAACGACATCCACTCTTCCCGTTTTAACGACTCGAGTAGCAAGGGGTCCTTGGTGGTCTTTTGACTCTTCCTGCCTTTCTGCGATACTTTCCCGAAATCGACGTGGAAGCTCCTCCTCCGGGCTGGAGTAGCAGCAAGGCGTCCAACGTGCAAGGTTCAACAGTCAGTTCAACTAAAGGGTTTCCAGGCTGACAACGACAGGTATCACCGTTGGTGGTTACACACTAGGATGTTTCTTTGGTGCGGTGGCGACAATATGGCTTGGAAATTGGCTTGGTCGTAAGAAGACAATTATGGTTGGGAGGTTAGTATCACGTAATTGTTGCTTGAATGTTTCTTGAAGGTCTTTTGGCCGTCTGTACACGTCCTTTGGATCGTTGGCCCTCCTTTGGCTGTCTCTTGATTGTCTTCTGCGAATCTTCGGCCGCTCTTACTTCTACAAGGCCTATACTAATGAGAAGATAGCACCATCATGATCATTGGCGCCACCATTCAAACAAGCAGCTTTGGTTTGGCTCAACTGATTGCTTCGCGTTGGATCACGGGGTTTGGCAACGGAATGGTGAGTGTTCGATGCTCAGGTTCGACATAGCTGACGGACGGAGTCGATACAGAACACATCAACGGTCCCGATCTGGCAATCAGAGACTTCCAAAAGCCACAAAAGAGGGCAGATGGTCATGATTGAAGGGAGCTTGATCGTATTTGGTGTTATGATAAGGTATCAGTCGTAAGATCTCAAGACCGGGCTATTCGCTGACAGATAACAGCTACTGGCTCGACCTTGGCTTTTCGTTCCTTCAGCCGTCATCAGTGTCGTGGCGGTTTCCGATCGCGTATGCGCACCCCCCTCAGATGTTTTGACCTCGTCTAATCGAGTCCTCCACTCAGTTTCCAGATTTTACTTGCAATCTTCATTGTGGTCGCGATACCAGGCTTGCCCGAGTCTCCTCGATGGTAAGGAGACTCGTCCTTCCTCCGAAATCTACTTCATATACTGACACATTAGCAAAGGCTCATTTTGAAGGGTCGTGACGATGAAGCAGCAGAGGTCTTGAGCTGCCTTGCTGACTTGCCCGAGGACGATGTGGCCGTTCAGAATGAGCAAAAGGCTGTCAAAGACGTTGCTTTTGAGATGTCGAAGGGCGGCTTTAGGGACTGCTTCGCCCTCAATCGGAACAGGGACTTCCATCGCACGGCGTTGGCGTACGTCAACCAGATGTTTCAGCGTCAGTAATACTCGACGCCATCGAAGTTGAATGCAGCTTACCTGTCTATCTTTCCAGAAATCTCGGGAATCAACATCATCACTTACTGTGAGCCATTCGCACCACTCAAACTGATGATCTGCGGCAGGCTCTAAATGAAGTTCATACAGATGCGGCGACTCTCTTCGAACAACGCATCGGGCTTTCAGGCTTTCTTTCCCGCCTACTCGCTGCTTGCAACGGCACCGAATACTTCCTCGCCTCCATCATTGCCATTTTCGTCATCGAGAAGGTGGGCCGCAGGAAGCTCATGTTGTTCGGCGCGGCCGGACAAGCTTGCACCATGGCGATCTTGGCTGGTACAACTAGTCGCGTGGGAACAGCGACTGGCATTGCGGCTGCGGTGTTCCTCTTCGTGTTCAACACCTTTTTCGCAATCGGTTGGCTTGGCATGACCTGGTTATAGTACACCTCTCCAACCATTTGTCGTTGCATGTGCTATGTGCTAACGTCTCGTCCAGCCCTGCTGAGGTCACCCCGCTGTCCATCCGGGCACCGGCAAACGCGATCTCAACTACTGCGAATTGGATCTTGTAAGCTTGCCTGGAGCAGCATAGCATCATACATCAAGCTTACCCCCAACAGCAATTTTATGGTAGTAATGGCAACGCCTCCAGGATTCAACAGCATCGACTACGGCTACTTCATCGTCTACGCCGCCATCAATGGCGCCATCATCCTCCCTTGCGTCTACTTCTTCTACCCGGTACTCAAATGCAACGTTTCTGTCCACAACTCATAGCTCCGCTAACACGACAGGGCAGGAAACGGCCTACCGCTCCCTCGAAGAGATGGACGAAATCTTCCACGACGTCCACGGCCTACGTGGTGCTCTAGATGTTGTGCAGACCGCTCACACGAAGCCGCGACGTTATGGTAAGAATGGCGAGCTCTTAATCCGCTATGAGGAGACTGAGGAGGCGAAGAGTGTCGAGCAGAGGCGCAGGAGCTCGGTCGCCTCGCAAGGGATGGGGTTGGGGAGGGGCGAGAAGGGAGAAGGAAGTGTTGGGATGTATGAGAATGGAGCGAAGTGAGGATGGCTTGGTCGAAGGCGTGTCAGCACTCACAATGGACATTTGAATCTTGTGTTGGCTCGACTTCCGGCAACGTGGAAAGGCGTCGGATTCATGCTTGCGAATGGAGAGTGTTGTCGAACATTTTAATTGCATACGCTCCTATGCGCGGCTTTCACGCTCCCAAGCTGGCAATATCATCGGATCGTTGACAGTCCATCTCTGCAAAGTCCACTAAAACAATGCCTGTGGGCTTTGGTCTGGCATTCGTCGGTTCAATCATGGTTGTGCGTGGTGGAGATCCGGGACGTTCACAGATAGGATCAGCAGCTAAGGATTAGCGGATTGCGGGGGCAGGAAGGCGGGCACAGCCGCTGGTGGGCTGAAATTTCGACTCCGAGACCGGCGTACCAATCAGCACGCAACGGCATGCGAGTCGAGAGTCGCAGCTAAAGTTGCTGTGTGGTCACGGAGGAAATATATCACTTGACCAAAGCCCGCGATCATGATATCCATCAGTGAGTACGCTTCGATCCCCGGCTACCGAGACCAGGCCTTTCCGTTTCTGACAGAGTGTAGAGGTCCCTTGCTCGTCAGCCAACATCGGTACGTAGTGACAAGCAACCAGACGGGATTTCTCAACGACTCATTGAAACCGCAGGCCCGGGCTTCGACGTGATCGGACTCGCCCTTTCAATATGGCTCGAAGTCCAAGTCACATTCCGTGACCCTGACTCGGCAGGCGCAAGATACAACTGCCGCATCACGTACAAAGGCAACGGCGAGGGCGAGGTCGACCTGGACGCGGACCGCAACCTAATCACCCAGACCGCGCTGTACGTGCTGCGATGCAGCGGCCACAAGGCGTTCCCCGAGGGCACGCACGTGCACATCATCAACCCGATCCCGCTGGGGAGGGGGCTTGGTTCGTCCGGCGCAGCGGTCGTGGCGGGCGTGTCGTTGGCGAATGAGGTTGGGCGTCTGGATTTGTCGAAAGACAGGATTCTGGACTTTTGTCTCATGATTGAGAGGCATCCTGACAATGTCGCTGCGGCGTTGTATGGCGGCTTCGTTGGGTCGTACCTCAAGGAGCTTAACCCGGAGGACATGAAGCGAAAGGAGATCCCCCTGGCCGAGGTTTTGCCTGCGCCGCAAGGTGGTGAGGACACGGGTCTGACGCCACCCATCCCGCCGAACGACATTGGGAAGCACATTCGCTTCCCCTGGGCACCCGAGATAAAGTGCGTGGCCATCATTCCAGATTTTGAGGTTTCCACAGCCAAGGCGCGAGAGGTCCTGCCGAGTTCGTACGAGAAGGCGGACGTCATCTACAACTTACAGCGCGTTGCGCTTCTCACGACAGCTTTGGGGCAGAGCCCGCCTAACGCGGACATGATTTACGACGGCATGCAGGACAAATTCCACCAGCCCTATCGAAAAGGGCTTATTCCTGGGCTTACAGAGATATTGCAATCCGTGACGCCAGCGAAGAATCCTGGTCTGTTGGGCATTTGCTTATCAGGAGCTGGACCGACCATCCTCGCACTCGCAACGCACAATTTCGACGACATTGCGAAGTATCTGCTCGCTGAGTTCAAAAAAGAGGGCATCAACTGCGATTGGAAACTGCTCGAGCCGGCAAACGACGGCCTGGCAGTGACGCGAGACGACGACAAGAAGCAGGGAATGACCTACGCAGAAGCAGGTGTTTCAATCGACTCCGGCAATGAGCTGGTCAAGTCCATAAAAGCTGCAGTCAAGTCGACGAGACGACCCGGAGCAGACGCGGAGATTGGTGGCTTCGGCGGCGCATTGAATCTGGCGGCTGCAGGCTACACGGAGCCTCCGATTGTGATCCAAGCCATTGACGGTGTAGGGACAAAGTTGAAAATCGCCTTCGCGATGGACGACTTTTCTACTGTCGGCATCGATCTCGTCGCAATGAACGTCAACGACCTTGTTGTGCAAGGAGCTGAGCCGCTTACCTTCATGGACTATTACGCCTGCTCCAAACTCGAGGTTCCCGACGCCGTCCGTTTCATCGATGGCGTAGCCCAGGGTTGCAGAGAAGCCGGATGCGCGCTGGTGGGTGGCGAAACGGCAGAGATGCCTGGTATGTATCAGGGCAAAGAGTTCGACGCAGCAGGAGCTGCTACCGGAGCGGTCGCCCGCGGGCGCAAAATTTTGCCGGACAAAGACGCCATGCAGGATGGCGATGTCTTGATCGGTCTAACCAGCAGCGGCGTCCACTCCAACGGCTTCTCCCTCGTCCGCAAAATCATCGAGAAAGCAGGCCTCAGCTTCACCGACAAGGCTCCTTGGGACTCCTCTATGAGTGTTGGCGCGAGCTTGCTCACGCCTACACGCATCTACGTCAAACCGCTCGTCGCGGCTGTCCAGCAGGACTTGCTTCTGGGAATGGCGCACATCACCGGCGGCGGCCTGGAAGACAACATCCCTCGCATGCTGCCTAAACATCTCGCGGCTGAAGTCGACGCGAGCGCCTGGAGTGTGCCGCCTGTGTTGAAATGGCTGAAGAAGACTGGGGCGGTGACGGATCGCGAGTTCGCGAGGACGTGGAATACGGGGTTGGGTATGGTATTGGTGGTGAGGGAGGAGAAGGCGCAGGCAGCCATGGAGACGTTGACGCAGGCTGGTGAGAGGCCGGTGAGTATGGGGCGTCTTTTCAAGAAGCAGGATGAGGAGGTTGTGCTAAAGCAGACGCAAGGCTGGAATTAAGCAAAGCGCGTGGCGGAGGTTTTGAGGTGGGTTGTGTCTTAGAGTAGAGCAAGTTGACGATAAATGAAAGCCGATTCTCACATTCCAGCTCGCTCCACTATTTGTCGAGTATCCCACGCAACGACTCAAGTCAGCCATTTACGTGTATTTGATCGACGCCGACCTCCATGAAGCAACCTCTCCGCCAAGCTATATTTTACCCCTCAAAGACTGTGATTGGCTGCATGCAGACCCGGGTGTTCCCAGAGTCTAAAAAGGACCTCCAAGGATGTTCGTCCTTCGCCAAAGCTCTGAAAAAAGATAATCTGGGAGTTTGAACACGAGACAGTATCACGAGACACCTCGATCTGGGTAGTTCGCAGCTCCAGTCAACAAATGGCACATTATTCGCACTCAGTCGCCCGCACAAAAAGACGCCGCGATGCTCAATCGCCAGCCAAGCTCCGTCCCGCCAAGGGAGCCCCCGTGTGTGCCGGGAGAGCGGAGTTAGCTCGCGGCACTTGCGCCCTCTTTTTCCCCAGATTCGGATGGCGGTGGAAGAGAGAGTTTTCGCCACGCGACTCGATTGTGGGACCCCCGCGAATGCGAGCCTGGACTCCAAGAACTTCGCCTTCTCCATCTTCTCGTGCTGTTCTGATCGTCACCTTCGCGAACTCTTAGCTGGAGAATATGACTGCAGCCAAAGAGCTGGACTGATGATATGAGTGCATGGCGGCGGCACACCACGGAATTGATCTGGAGAGACTCGCATACCCATCATCTCAACACAGCCGGAAACACCTGCCATGGTGCTCAGGGTCGAAAGGCCCAGCGACCCGACCGGGCTGACCGTGGAGGCGTGGGCGCAGGGTTTCATGGTCGGCGCGCTGTTGGTCATGGCCTGTATCACGATCGCCAATATGAGGCGGAGCGTTCTGCTGCACAAGTTGATTTTGGTCGAGGTGAGTGCTTGTTGCGGATGATCTAGGAGGCCTGCTTGGTTGTGGACGGGGTTCTGACGTTGTTGTGGCAGCTGTTGTTTGGCATGTTTCATGGGACTTTTATCTTCACGGAGCCGCCGGTGTATAACTGGTATTTGAGCACGACAGCGATACTGCTGAATACAAGCTGGTAAGTTTGGATGAGGAGGTTTTCAAGGTGGCCGGTTCGCTGACACGCTTGCTTGCAGGACCTTGCACAACGTGATCTCGTGGATGAAGAATAAGCCGTTCCTCGGCCGAAAGGCGAGCTTGTTCTACATCGGAACGCTGATGCTGGTCCAACCCTATTGGGTTCTCGAGATCGTTGCCAACGTATGTCCTAGCCACACGCTGTGGGTTGAAGAAAAGAGATCTAACATAACGTAGTTTCTGTACTTCAGCAACAAGGACAACCTTTTCGTCTACACAAGACCGTACGAAGCACTCTTCCGCGACCCTTGGTGGCTCTTCACCGTCGTCAGCCTTTTCTGGAACATCAAGACGAAGTACTCATTCGGCTACATCGAGTTGATCCGCGTCTCACCGCGATTCGGGGTCGTGCTGGTTACCATGCTGCTCTCGCTCGGCTTTATCATCGTCGATATTTGCAGCGTGACGCACGTCTTCAGCGCAGCGAGCCTTCCAAACGGAGTGAGTGTTTTAAGCTGCGCATGTTTTGGCTGCACCCACTGACAAGCACAGATTAATCCGTTCTGGAAGCTCAGCTTCATTTTCAAATGCTTGACCGACACGATTGTCCTCGACGACTTCAAGACTGCCCTAGACCGCCTCAAAACGCACAAACATGGTGAGCTGGGCAGCGGCTTTACAGGAAATGATTCTCCGGAAGACTTTGTCGATCTGGAGCAGGCCCGCAGCAAAAGATTCGAAGAGACAAATCCGGCTGCCTTTCGCGAGTCGCAGCGGATGTCCGCCAGAGATTGGTCGAAGCCCGATGACTGCGAGCATCTTGATCTTGAGGCGGCCTTACGGTTGGGGCCGCCTAACAAGCCGAGCCACTCTTCCGGGTCGAGCGGCGGCTGAAGCATGGGGCGAATTTGGCTTTGACATTGTTGAAACATCTCAGAAGCGTGTTTCGAGATGCATGAGGATTACCTGCGCGGGCAATTACCAGTCGCTGTCCAAGATTCGCCCACGAGATGAGACCATTGCCAGGTCTCTCCATCAGGGTTGCAGCGTAAATGAGGTTCAACGCCCAGCTCGAGGAATCCACACAATCAGTTGGACTGGTCCTCGATAAACTCAAGAAATCCTGCTTCCTACAGGCTTCGGACAGCGTCAACGCTCTCGGACCATAGCAGCGTCACTTAGTGATCACGCTCAATTGCACGACTGAAGCCATTCAGCAAGCGGAATCTTGCGACGAGAGAGCACTGGATCTCCGCGCAACCTGCATGAGAGAGCGTCTTACTAGCAGCATCTCGCCAATGGAAGATTACTGTTGCTCACTAGAGAGCAGCATCTCGCGCCACAAAGAATTGTACGCATTTGCTGCTTCATAGGCGTCCATAGGTAGCATTTCTAGCCACAATGCCGAGAATTGCGCGTGGGAAGTTGCTCCAAACCGCAACAGAGCTGATGTAGGATCTGTTCGGCCTCTTGGGACAAGGGCGATGCCGTGGGCAGCGCACGTGAAATCGAAGCGGCGGTACTACAGGAGATACTTTCAATGTAGCTATTATGGTAAACAGAAGAAAGTCAATCTAAGCAACGTGACATTGGCGTACCGTGGCAGAAGCCTATTCGGCCTCATGACGTCGCCCGGGCCCGTCAGCCCGGCAGTAAATTGTGATGCTACAGTCCGATCAGAACGCCGGGACCTCACTCCCCACCTGAAACCAGACCCAAGACAATCTCCCAGGGGCTGGCATCTCCCTCATCGACGAACGGAGACAATTCCACTCTCGTGTCCTCCGCCACGCCAACCGCACAGAGAAAGCGATGCTTGTGATCAGCTTGGCTCCTCTTGGTTACGTCCGTGAAAGCTTAGAGTGCTTGCGGTTGTTTTGCTCCGCCAAAGCAAGGGCCGATAAGCCGTTTTTCTTGCGTCACACCTTCCGTTTGTGCCGTCACCGACCTCCTCCTTTGTTGCCAACTTCCGTTGCCGCGCACGACAGTGTGGGGAGGGAAAGAGGGCGGTTGAAGCTTGAGAATGCGCGAACTGCCACCTTGCTGGCATTAGCCGCTCTTGCTGCAACTGTGGCAGGTATATATTTCCTTGACATCTCCTTCCTGTTCGCAAGTAACCCATCTCCATCACTTTTCCCCCTTCTGACGAAACCCATCTGTTGCAAGACAACTCGACTTCATTTCATTGCCGACTCAAACGAAAAGCACCGCTTCATAATCAACGCCACCACGAAACCCTCATCGTTCAAACATGCAACTCTTCACCCTCCCCATCTTCCTCGGCCTTGCCACCACAACACTCGCGCAATTCGACCAGCAATCCCAACCCTTCAGCCTCGCCCTCGAGTCCGCAGACGGGAGATACGACGGCAAGGGTCTGATCGCCTGCCACGAAGGCGCCGCAATCGAGGGTCTCTGCGCCTCGCGCAGTCCCCCCAACGCCTCCTCGCTGAACGAAATCTACACCTTTAACTCCTCCAGCACGCCCCAGCCCAGCGTCTCGGACAGCGAACCCCCGGGCTACCTGATCTGGGAGCTGCAGGGGGCAAGCTTCAATCGTAAGCTCCCCAATTCTCCCCAACCAGCGTCATACCCACTTTGAGCTAACGTTCTTCCCCCTCCCCTTCAGTCTCCAGCCCGCTAACCCTCGCCTATCTTCCCACCACCAACGTCGCCATCGCCCTCTTCCAACCTGATGACTCCGGCAACGTCCTCATGGCCTTCGACTCCGCCAACCGCCTCGGCGTCCAGAGCGGCTTCAACGACACCGTCTCCCCGCCCACCGTGGGCGCCAACCGCAACGTCTTCCGCTGGGCTATGTGCCAGCAGAATTACCTCGGCTACCAGTATGAGCAATTGAGCTGGATTATGGGAGTCGGTGAGCCGCAGAACCCAAGTTGTGTGGAGGTGAATGTGAGGAGGGCGTTCGTCGAGAATGGGGAGTAGGACTGGGGGGCGGTAGGGGAGGGGGCGGCGAGGGAGAGGCGCTGGGAACGTGGGGCGTTGTTCGGGGTCGGACTGGAGGCTATATACAGTGATGAGCTTTAATAGTAATGTGTATTCTTTGAATGACTTTTGAGGTCTAGCAACCCTTCGTCTGACTGCCGCCGGATGGTAGCGTGTCTCTTCTTTAATCGCACCCGCTTCATCAAGACGTTTCGAACGCACCACGTCTACCGCAAGGCCCGCTGGGCAATGTCCTTGCGGAATTGCATCCCTTCAAACTGCACCATACCGACAACCTCGTATGCTCTCGCCACCGCTTCCTTGAGGTCCTTGCCTGTAGCCGTAGCAGCGATGACGCGACCACCACTGGTCTTTAACTGCCCATCCGCGCTCAGACTCGTCCCAGCATGGAAGAGGAACTTCCCCTCCTTAGCGTCCGGCACCTGCACCTTCATCGGCGTGCCCTTCGCGTACGATCCAGGGTAGCCGCCCGCCGCAACCACAACGGTACACGCACTGAGGTTGGCAATTTCGAGCTTTTGGCTCGCCAGGTCGCCGGAGCAGCACGCGCGGACCAGCGCCCCAAGGTCAGAATGCAGCAGAGGCAGGCAAGACTGGGACTCCGGGTCGCCGAAGCGCACATTGTATTCCAGCACGCGTGGGCCGGCGGATGTGAGCATCAGGCCGGTGAAGAGGCAGCCGCGGAAAGGGAAGCCTTCCTTGCTCATACCCGAGATGGTGGGCTGGAGGACCGTGCGATCGATCTCAGCGAGCACGTCTTTTGACGCGAGAGGCGTTGGCGCGTAGGTGCCCATGCCTCCTGTGTTAGGACCCGTGTCGTTGTCGCCAATGCGCTTGTGATCCTGTGCGGGCGGGAGGCTGAGGATCGTCTTGCCGTCCGAGAGGGACAGAATGGAGACTTCCTCGCCTTCGAGCAGCTCCTCGATGACGACAGAGTTGCCTGCCGCGCCGAAGTCTTTGGTGAGCATGATTTGCTTCAGGGCTTCGCGCGCCTCGTCCGTGGTTTCGGGGATGATGACGCCTTTGCCTGCCGCGAGACCGTCGGCTTTGATCACGACGCGGTAATCTACGGTGTCCAAATGCTTCTGTGCGGCCGCGTGGTCGGAGAAGTTCTGGTAGCGTGCGGTGGGGATCGAGTGCCGCTTCATGAAGTCCTTGGAGAAGGTCTTGCTGCCTTCCATCTCCGCGGCGGCCTTGGACGGGCCGAAGCATTGAACTTGAGGAGCATGAGTGGCGAAGTGGTCGACGATCCCGGCAACGAGGGGTGCTTCTGGGCCAGGAATACAGAAGTTGAGGCCTTTCTCGTTGGCGTACGTGATGAGGGCAGGGAAGTCGTCAGCAGAAACGTCCGAGACGTTCACACACTTCGGAATCCTGTTCGCCGTCAGCATCGATTCCGAGCATGGATCCCAGCGGATGAACAACCTCTTCGCCACCTACCCGGCAGTTCCACCATTGCCTGGCACGATGTGAATCGATTCGACCAAGGTCGACTGCGACAACTTCCACGCGAGCACGTGCTCGCGCCCACCGCTGCCCACCAACAAAATCTTCATGGTCTCGGCGGACATGCTTTTCGATGTATTCCACGACTTAAATCTTGACAAAAAAGGCAGGAGGGTGCTAAAGTGAATGTGGTCGGGTTAAAGCGAGCAAAAATTCGTTATGACGGAGGCTGCACCAGCACCGCCACAGGGCCAGGAAGAAGGCAAGCACCGCCACAATGGCATGCCGTCACCCAGCGTCCCGTCAACGTAATGTTGGGGGTACATCCCGCTTAGGCGACAGCCTTCGGCTTGTGCATTATTAGTGGACATCGGTGGGATCGCGTTCATTTCGCTCTCCTCCTCCTCACCTCCGAACCACCATCCGTCCTTCGAAGCCGCGCGAGTCCAGACGAAACTTGCTAGTCGCAGAGTTGGGACCTCGTCGGCAGCAAGGAACCCGGATCCGACTGGGCAGGCTACCCGTTTACATTTGCCTACGCAGGCACCGGACCATACCTCGTTCGATATTGCAACGGATCTGAAAGAGCGCCAAAATGGTATCGAAGAAGTCTTTTGGGCCGCCGCTATTCACCAAGGACGGTGGCCATAAGCGCGGTGGCAGCAATCCGCCGTATCCAACCTCTCCAACTGAGGAGTCCGCCAAGACCACCGCAAGCACGAACAGCATCTACTCGCCCGACCTTTCGACGAGCCCAGCATTTGATCTGGTCGACAGAAAAGAGGCACGGCAGCGCCCTCGCAGTGAATCAGACGCCAGCTCACACGGAACGTGGGACTCTGATGACGACTTTCGGGAGCAAGACGCGCAAGAAGATACATCGGACATTCCGAAGCCCTTGCAGGTGGGGGGTGGAAAGCAACATGCAGGATTACAGCAGCATGAAGGTCATCAGAATGACTTGCCGGCCAGCCTGAGACCTGGGCCAGCAGATGGAGGCTCTGGGAGGAGATCCGAAGAGACGAAGCGATATGAAAACGAAGCTCAGGCGAATCCTTGGGCGAACCCAGGGCACAGTCAGCAGCAGCGAAATGGGCAGACGGGCAACGACACGCAGTCGAACAACCCATATCTCGCGCAGAATGGACTCCTCCGCGAGACCAATGCCCCGGAAGAGGAAGGATCAAAGCCATCCTCAGCGGACCCACCAGCCCCTCCAACCAATGCTCCTCCATCTCCACCTCCGGTAGAGCTACCGACTATCCAGACGCCCGTGGAGGAGATGTCAAGGGCTTCGTTTAGGGAGAGTCTGCCACCAATCAGGGCCAGTTGGGAAACTGCAGAGGTGCTGGACGTACCCCAGCAGGGGCGGTCGCCTTTTCCCCATCCGTCGGAGGATGGAAATCATGGGCACCAACTCCACAGCTCACCAAGTACATGGTGGCAGCAACCTGATCAGGACCAGACGCAACAGTCGAGTGTCCACCCACAATCGTCTGAAATGCCAGAAATTGAGAAGCACCAGCAACAACACCCTTATTCACCACCGTCGGGACCACCGCCGCAACAGTATCAACCATACGGTTTGGAGCAGTACTCGGACCCAGCGCCCACCTCGTCCCCTAGTCAACATCCCGGCTATCCGCTAGACGAAGGTCACGAGCAGGGGCAGTACCATTCACCGCGACCAGACCCTTCTTCGCCTCAGGAGCACCCAGTGTATCAACAAGAGCAACAGTATGCGCCACCCGGCTCTCCACCACGAGAACAGCATCCTGAGCCGCGCATGGACGCTGATCAACCTGCACCTGGACCGTCACGCCCTATCCCGGCCCCCATCACCACTTCTCAACCGTCAGAGACTCGTCCTTCAGAGCCAATGCAGTCTCCTGGAACAAAGCTTAAGCAGCAGAGGAACGAGCACTACTCAATAAAACAAATCAATTGGATGGATGAACGAAGTCAAGAGTTGAGGCGCTCTCCGATTCTCACTCAGAACGCCAACGGGCCCTGTCCTTTACTGGCACTAGTCAATGCGCTCGTCCTTAGCACTCCTCATGACAGCAACACTGCACTTATGGAGACTCTGCGGACGCGAGAGCAAGTGAGCTTGGGTTTGCTTCTCGACGCTGTTTTTGACGAGCTCATGAGCAACCGAATGAACGAGGCTAGTCACAACTTGCCTGACGTGAGCGAACTCTATTCGTTCCTCATAGGTCTTCACACCGGCATGAACGTCAACCCTCGGTTCGTGACGCCGGTGAACACTCCAAGGGGCTCGTTAGACGGACAGCCGCCCAAGATGACTGGGGTTCACCCTATGCACCGCTCGCAATACAAGCCTGGCGTCTTTGAAGAGACGAAGGAGATGCGACTATACAGTACCTTCAGCATTCCGCTAATCCACGGCTGGACTGTGTCGATCGAAACACCGGCTTATGAAGCCTTCTTGCGTTCGGCACAGACCTTTGAGGATGCACAGAACATTCAATTCGTGGAACCGGAACTGGAGCACAAGCTGCGATCCGAAGGTCTGACGCCGACGGAGCAGCAGACATTGCAAGACGTGCAGACCATCAAGGCGTTTCTCAGCTCATGGCCGACTCAGCTGACCGATCACGGGCTCGACACCATCTTCAAGTCATTGCAGCCTGGCCAGGTCGCGATCTTATTCCGCAACGACCACTTCAGCACCATCTACAAGGAACCTCGTCAGGGTACGCTGATGACGCTTGTCACGGACACCGGTTATAGCTCACATGAGGAGATCGTGTGGGAGAGTCTCGTGGATGTGAACGGCGCGCGAAGTGAAATGTTTAGTGGCGACTTCCGCGCTGTAAGCCATTCCCACGACGCCAGCGCTCCCTCCCAAGCAGGCACCTCCCATGCGGCAGCAGGGCGGCAAAACGCTTCTTCAAGCCCCACCCGACACCACCAGCCCCAACCTCACCAATCACCTGCCCTAGATCAGGCCCCACCCTTGCCCGGTCCCCGTCCGGGCACCGCCGACAACGCCTCCTCCCCATCAAACACCCAAAGCTGGTCCGATCCCGCC
>JAWXCT010000138.1:72077-88088 GCA_034509035.1 Saxispiralis lemnorum
CCCCCCAACCCTACAACGTCCACTCGCCCCTTAACCAAACTAATCCCTGGCACCACCCAGGCCCCGCAACTGCACTGCATGCCCTGCCATGCGTACTTGCCCACGTTGGTGCTGCACTTGGGGCATTCGAGGCGGCCTTCTAAGAGGCCCTCTTCGAGGGTGGGGCGCATCCAGGAGAGGGGGTCCAGGAAGTGATGGGCGCAGGGGTTGGTTGGGGACGAGAAGTTTTTGGGAGGGTTCGCGGTGGTCCGGGGAGGGGTGTGCGGGCTGAGGAAGCGCGAGTGCGCGACTGTGCGTCTATCAGGGGGTCGTCTGTCAGCACCCATGTCTGCGAAAGGCGGCTGGAGGGGTTGGGTGGGGAAGGCGTACCGGCACTTCCGACATCTGAGCTCGAACTCCCCCTTTCCCTCCCCCTTATCCCCTTGGCTCGTCTGCGCAACCTCATCCTCGAACCGGATCTTCTCTGCATCAGGCGCCTGCCCGCACGCACGACTCGCCTCGACCTCGCGCTGATACAACCAGCGCTGGTATGCGGGTTGGGCGTCGAGGTCCTCGGCGTGGCAGACTTGGGCGTAGAGGTCGAGCTGAGACAGGAAGCCTTCGTTGGGGTCGCAGAAGGGGCGGCTTTCGCGAATGAGTGCGAGGGCGGCGGAGGGTAAAAGGTGGTGTTTTTGCATTAGGTAGGCGGTTGCGACGGTGGCCGAGCGGGATTTGCCCATCGCGCTTAGGGGGAGGGGGAGGTTAGTTGGGTACGCAGTGATGGCGGGTGTTTGAAAGGCTGGAGGGGCTAGGGAAAAGCGATTGGAGAGATAGAAGGAATGGTTGATGTTTCTTATAGCTTGGGTCGTCTGGTTGTTTGTCTTTTGCCACCTACATAGGAGGAATTGACAAGGAAAGGGACATGTAGAAATATTGAATGGTCAAAACTCACCAATGTATCAGCACCCCACCTCCCCCATCAATCGCATCCTGAATGAATTGATTACAAGCTGGAAAGTGCTCAATCAAATTATCATCGTTCACATCGTCAACCTCGATGACCAAGTGCCTGAAATCCTTAAACAAGTCGTCCTCCATTGGTCGTCTCAGTACGGTCAGAATGTGCGTGATACCGGCATCTTGGAGGACCTGTTTGCGGCGGACTGTAAAGAGACTGTGGAGTTGTTAGGACATTATGTCGATTGACTGCGTCATGTCGTGGTTGATGTGAAAATTAACGAACCCGCCGATGTATATTGCCAGCTCGCCAGGAACTTTGTCGAGGAGTGACATGACGAGCTGGATGCTTGATTCTCTTCAATTTGGCTGGTGGGAAGCTGTTGGTCGATCGATAACTTTTGATATGTATCTTTATTCGGCCCGTGCTGTCACGTTTGCCGCAATGTCTGTGCTGGGACCGCAAGACAGAACTCATTGAGAGAGTCGTTGCTGGTGCGACAAGACTCCTACAGTGCCAAAAGTCGGTGCACGGAATGCAACACGCACCTACCCCATGGGGCAGGAGGTATTGTCACGTGAGACAATCGCAAAATACACCTCTTCGCTTACTCACAGTCACGGATCTTTTCAGCGAACGACTGGTCAAGTGCATCTCACAGTCTTGACACCGCGCACAGCGTCGACTCAGGCTCTTTTGCGACTTCACTTTTATTCAGGCCGGCGGCAAGCAGGGCCAAAAAACTCCGTTTCAGGCAAACTTTAATAAGAAGGTACTGCGTTGACATCGGGATCGGAACGAGAGTCCCAACGCCTGCGCGGAGGCATCCTGCAATCACTGTGCATCCCTTTTGAAGCGTCGCGGCCAAAAAAAGTCGAGGCTCTTAGCAGGCGGTCTCTGCAGGACGCTAGAAGCTTGATTCTAGAAGACCAGCGCGGAGGGAGCTGCAAAAGGCTGTGTTAGCCCTGCGAAAGTCTCTCCCGCCAGCCCTCCAGCGCCCCTCGGCAGCCGCCGGACGCGGGGATTGCCCATCGAGGGGGCAACTTTCTTTGGTTGATGACAGGCAGAAATTTGCGGGCGAAGGACTTTTGTGCAGGTACCTCGCCTTGTTGCGTGCTGTGTTGCTGTGTTGGGGATATGGGTGGGAATCGGCGGCATGTCACTGCCGGGGTTCGAATGGTGCAGCGGCGCCGTGTGTACCTGCTTCGTTCACATGCAGCCGGGTACTGCTAGAGTCAAGCGCTGGCAACTTCCACCGCTCGGGAGGGACAATGACGTCGGGGAGGTTGGGGGGGGTTTGGAGGCTACGGAACCGCACATTCGCCGCCTTTGCTGCCATCAAGCGAGTGGAGCATTATCCTCGTCGACCGCCTCGCACGTTCTCGAAGGCACCGTGGGCACGACAGGATGCGCTGTCTGCGGGGGAGGTGCGACGATGATTGGAGGCAGGCACAGCAAGCGTCTTTTTCTTTGCGGCGACCCCACTAGGCTGTGTAGCAGTAGTCGACGCTCTGGCGCGCTCATCCGAAGGGCGGCCGCGACTCAGGAAGGAGGGTCGCGCAATGGAGGTTACATGGGAGGAAGGTTGGATTGCGGTGCCGGGCGAGGGCGTCAGGCTGTTGGATGGGAGATGCAAGCTGGGCGGGGATGTATCCGTTGTTGCTGCGACGGCGGTATGCCTCGCACCTCCTGCCTGGAGGAATGGCTGGCGGGATGGATGAGTGATGCCCGCGCAGCTGCAGTTGCGCCGCGGGAGGCGGACGGGCGTGCGGGCGGCCCCACCGCGAAGGTGGCTGTGTACATGAGGGGTCCACGCCGAACGGGTGAGCAGCGACGACAACGACCTCGCCGCTGCATCATGCCTCTCCCCGATCTTCCCTCTTGTGCGCTCACCCGCCTGGCGCTGAGCGCGACCGCCTCTAGGGCTGATCTCACCAGCTTGGCCCCGCGAGCTTACCTTGCCGTGCCCTGTCCCCCGCAGCCTCGTCGCCGTTGCCGCGTTGTGGGCGGCTGCGAACGCTGCACATAAGCGCTTGACCCCTCCGCCCATCCCCCCCCCGGGACAAGGCCTGGACAGTAAAATCGTCGTAACGGCGTGTTCCCGTGCCTCCTGCTGCTAGTGGCGATAGTCCTTCCGGGTTGTGTCAGGCAGTCGTGCCCTTCGCGCCGGTACTAGAAACCCTTCGGGCCATGTCAACTCCTTCCATCCGCATCCTCGATCCCGACCTTCGCCCCGACCATTCGACTCCCTCGTCCGCTTCTGCTTCGCCTATCCCCATCGCACGCGCCTGCGACCCTGTGCCCCCGCCTCTGCCCCCTCCCTCCCGCATCCCTGGCGCCCACGGCCAGGACATTGCATGGCAGTGGGGCAACGACTCCAATGCCACCGAATTTGGACGCTTGACTACTGTGAGAGCAGGATCTAGTCTTCTGGGGGGCTCTTCGTCCAGTGGTGCAGGCGCGACACAAGGGCAGCAGCAAGAATTTCAGCAGGAGGGTGCGGTGCATGACGTCCGGCGAAGCAGTTCACTCTCGACTATCAAGCGAGGGCAACAGCAGAAGATGACGGACAGAGATACAATCATGAACGAGGACGACGAGGGACACCGCTCAAGACCGGTCTCGAGTTACGGGTATGTTTCTGCGATCCTTTTCGCACTGGAGGATGTGTGCGCGAACGTTGATGTTCACGCGTCCGGATATGGCGCTCGCCCCAGCTTCCGACCACATACACTGACCGTCCCGCCAGATTACACGGCGAGAAACAGCTCGAGCAGCAGTCGCTCAAGGTATCATCGCACACATACGATAAGCAGATGCTCAACAGCCTGGGAGGACCAAACGCACCTAAACGGCTGTCGGTGTCTGGAAGTACCAATGAAGGTCCGGCCGGGGGCCTGGCAGCGCCTACAGAAACGGAGCGGCGCAACAGTTTGCTGCGCCCGCTAAACGTCAACGACGCCGCAAGGAGGCCATCGACTGACTCATCTCCGTCGAGTATGAGGCTGCCGCTGGGGGGAATTTCGCCTGGCGTCTCGCCGGGCGTCTCGCCTGGCGGCTTCTGGGACGACCACCCGGAGAATAGCCGGTTGGGCGCCACTCGCCGCGGCAGCTTCCTGTCGGACATGCCGCCGTCCTCGCGCGGCAGCTACGACCACACCATGTTCGTTAATGACGAGTATGGCATGGAGGAAGCCCAAATGAGCAATCTTCACATTCACGATCGGAGTCCAGGCTCCCCAATGGTCGGCACGAAGCGCAGGGCCTCGTCCCCGCCGCGCGAGAACGAAGACCGCTCCTCCATCGGCAGCGCGTCCGGCCAGAGCGACATCTATCACCGTCGCTCATATCAAAATCTCCAAGCCCGAGTCTCTCCCGGTCCACGTCACCAGCACGCACACTCATCCGTCTCATCATCCTCTTCATATGCCCCTCGGCACGGATCGCTCGGCTCGTCCCTGGGAGTCGGCAGTGTGCCGAGCAGTGCCACCAGCTACGGCTCTGGACGCGTATCGCCTTGCGCTCTTTCACCTGCCATCGACCCAGAATTGAGGTGTGCATCAATATACGGCGACGGTAACTCTCTCCACCCGACACCCGTCTCATCACATCATCAGCGAACCTTGTCGGATAACGCGCCGACTTCTGCGCGCAAGTTATCCACAGACAGCACGCCGCACTCGCGGCATGGCAGCCTGTCGCAGATCCATGGTGTCTACATCTGCGAGTGCTGTCCTAAGAAGCCGAAGAAGTTTGAGACAGAGGAAGATCTGAGGTACGTGCCAAGCCGCTGCTGACTTGCGTCATACCTTTCCCCTTCCGCCCTTTCAAGCATCACGACTGACCTATATCCCAGACTCCACGAGTCAGAAAAACAGTACACCTGTGCTTACTGCCCGAATCGCTTCAAAAACAAAAATGAGGCCGAACGCCACCAGAACTCGCTCCACCTCCGGCGCCACTCCTGGTCCTGCGCGGCCCTCTCCGGCATCGAAGCCGCTTTCCATCCCTCCCAGTCTGGCCCTGACGCCGACGTCTGCGGCTATTGCGGGAAAGAATTCCCTTTACCGGCGCAGTGGGACGTTCGCGCTGATCACCTCAATCACGTGCACAAGTACGGCGAGTGCAACCAGGCCAAGAAATTCTTCCGCGCCGACCACTTCCGGCAGCACCTCAAGCACTCGCACCAGGGCACCTCGGGCAAGTGGACTAACATGCTCGAGGCGGCGTGCATGAAGGACGAGCCGCCGCCGGAAAAGAGGAGCGTGCTGACGCAAGCGCCGCCGGCGCTCATGGTTACGACGTCGGGTCTGGGTGGGCAGGAGGTGCCGTTGCAGGGGCAGAGCCATATTCAGGGGCCACTCATTACAGAAACGCCTGCGGAGGATTGATACGGGCTGATTTGGACTCCTCTCTCCCCACTTCTCTCATCCTTGATTTCGTCGCGGTGCGTTCGATCGCGCGCCGCCTTTCTGTTGGCTTGGGTTTTCTTGGCGCGGGGCGCCGCTGGTGGATTACGTGGAGCCACAACCTCACCCTTCACACAGGCGGGCTAGTGGAAGGGACTTGGAGACGGAAGAAGGCGAGGACAGGCGATCTCCAATACGATCTTACGACTGCATTCACACGGACAGGCGCGTCCCGGGGGCCGGCGACGGCGGGGAAAACGTAACCGGACGCTTAGAACCGATGCGTGGGAAAGACGCACAAGGGTGAGGCTGTAGGAGAAGCAAAAAAGGGGGCGACGAAAGAATCGCGCGAGTGGACGTGAGAGGAGAAGAATGCCGTGACGTTTCGCTCGACCCCTTAGTGGCCGGGGCGTGCCGACGAATGTGGGGCTGCTGGAGAGCCAGTAGGGGCCTCTACCAGCTTCACTGTCAAGCTAGACAACCGGCGCGCTGCGCCCAGCGTACGGAACATGAAATGCTAGCGACGCAGCACCCGAACGCTCTCGGCCCATGGACCTCGAGGTCCCTTGGCTGTTGCGGGGGCCTGCGTCCTGATTTGCAAGCGCTCATCTCACCACGATGCTCTCCCTCTGAGATGTCGGTGCGTGGAGCATTCGCACGTTGGGTGAAAACGGCGTGGAGATCGCGCTCCTCGCCCTGCGCTCTAGGTCTCTGCCAACAAGTTTAGCTCCCCTTCGCACTTCTGTCAGCCCTCCTAGGAGCCGCTGTACCTCCCGTACACACTGTGTATATCTTGAGCATCTGAACCGGCTTCCCGGATCGCCCTCCGAGCCAAGCCCTCATCCCTTCTTGAATGGCCGGGTTGCTCGCCGTAGCACTTCACCTCACTTTTGTCTAAGATACTTACCTATATACACCCGTGTCGCTCAAGGTCCAGGTCGAAGTTGTACTCTGTTCTGCGCGATGGATAAGACGGCACCCCGCGCGATCTTGGCTCGGCGCACGGTTGCCTTACTCGTAGGGCTAGAGGCACAGGAGATAGTTTGGGGGATCGCATAGGCTTGGTGCTGAGCTTCGGGGTGCTTGGTGCTACTACAGTACCTACGTCGTGGGTGGGGAAGGTGGGGAAGGTGAGAAGTGTGGGTGGGCGGCACTGCAGAGGAGTGAAGGTGGAAAGGTGTGCAGGTATGGGCGGGTGTGAGCTAAGGGGGGTGTGGGGTCGGCTTCACATGGCGTGATCTTGTTCGTGCGTGTGCATGTGGTTGCGCTGCGATGAGTCCAGGAGGGTGTGGGAGACTGCGTGACAGGGGAGGAAGGGCTGACACGTGACGAAGGGGTGTGGGCTCTCACTTGAGCTCGAACGCATGGTGGTGATTGGCGAGATTTGAGAGAGATATCATTGAGACTCACTGGCGTAGAAACAGCTCAAGGCACCGGAGCTCTGTCCGGTTCTCGTGCTATCTTGTTCGCGTATCTGGGGTGCGAATGTGAGAGAGACGCCATCTGCCATGGATGAAATGACAGACCTCACTGCCACGTCCGCCTTGCTGACCTCTCGCGTGCTCGCTGATCCGTCCCATGCTCGTTGTCGAGACAAAGACGACACTCATCAGGCCATTGCAAGTCCTTACCGTCCGTTTTATGCATTGGCCCCGGTTTATTCCATGCTGCGCAATGGCGTACTTCAATGGCGCCCACACTTGGGTCTTGAGAAGCAGTATCGTGCGATTGTTGAAGTTCTCAGGGGAGGCACGTCCCCCCATGGTAGCATGACCCCGAGCCAAACGCCCCCTAGGCATGACTACGGAGCCGTCCGCCTTATGTGTTCTTGAAGTCGCCCTTGCGTCGTTTCACGCCTCGCTAGGGCGTGCGACGAGAAAACTCGTGACGTGAGACAGCGTATAGGCTGTGCCAGCACCCCTCGCAATGTAATGGAGTGGCAGTGGAGCTCTCGCCGCTACAGCGCTGCTCTTCGAGAAAGGTGATGCTGCGGCGCATGAGCTGCATTTCAAGGGGTGCGCGACGCAGAAGGAGCTCTGCGCGAAATAGTGCTGACGCTCAACTCGGCGAGCTCCAACATGGAGGCAACAGAAAAAAGATGCATGCGATCCTGCTGGTCCATTCCATCTACGTGCGGATTGAGCAATTGGCAGCTCGTCCTGATTTACTTGGGAGGGCGTTATGGAACTCGAGGGCTAGTAAGTCCGATGGAAGTCCTTCGACAGCAAGACGCGGAAGCGTCCCGGTTGCGAAAAGCTTTGCGTCTGCTGCGCCGATGAGTATAATGCTCGGTCTTCCGAAAGATGCATCAGCGCGGGTGCGAGCGCACAAGATTGAATGGATAATCAACTCAGAGCCCTGTGGCATTCCTCACGGATTGCCTGAGGGCGCGGCGGGGAACAGATTCGGATTCTTCATTCTCTCCCTCTGCTTTCTGGCCGCCTCGGCATCCAGCTTCCTCTGTATGCGCATCTGGTAGAACGTCTTATGTAGCTCAAAAATCCTTGGCCCATCCACACTCGCCTTCTCAGCTTCCTTCTCCGCGCCCTTTTTCTTCTCCAGCTCCTTCAACCTCTCCCCCTGCACCTTCTCATCCGTCTCATCCTGCATCTCCGACCCCTTCACCTTCCCCTTATCATCATTTTCCCCCTTTTCCCGCTCTTTCTTCCCCCGCTTCGCCTGCTTCTTCCGCATCTTCTCCTCATACTCCTTCTTCACCGCTTCAATCTCCCTATCTAACTCCTCCTTGCGCTTCTTCTCCGCCAGATCCTCCTCGTCTTTTGGGATGGCAAATTTGCGGTCCTTCAGGTGGCCCGCGCAGATGTGGAACCAGTCATCCTGGGCCGGTGTGATGAGGACGGTGGGTGAGGGCTTGTGGCAGATCCAGCAGGATTTCGCGCCACTGTCGGCCACCAGGCGGCGGTGGTAGAGGTTCTTGGTGGCCATAGTAGGGCGGGTGCTCGTGAGGCTGTGCGCCTTCGAGGAGGCTGTTGATGTGTGAGAATGTCGACGCGCGATATGGGGCAGGCGAGGTGGAGGAGGGTGTGGAGGGGAGGGCTGCGGAACGCTTCCGCAACAGACATCACCTGGTGGATGCGAGCGGGAGTGGATGATGAGGACTTCATCTCATAGAATCAAAGAACTTTTGTTGCAGGAAGCTACCTTTGAAACCACCTCTGCATCTGAGAAAAGCAAAAAAAAAAATATCAAGAAAACAGACTTGCTATTTGCCCCCTCACCGAGAAGCCGCACGTACCAGGGATCCCTTCGAAGCATTCTCGTTTCTTGATACTCCTGCCACGGAATGGAAAGAGAAGTGAAAGAAAAGAAGCCTTTTGCTTCGCTGTCTCAGCGTTTGCATCGGCTCGCGCTAGATTTTTGGAGTGTTGCATTCACAGATCACGCCCGACTATGATACCGAGAGGAGTGTGAGATTGCGGCCTGACTGCAAGGTGGTCCTTGACAGGAGATACGGACTGTGGAAAAGTGCAAATGGCGACAAGCAGATCCGAGAGTGGTTGCTAGCGCAGGCTCAGGATCTTTGACTTGCGTGAAGTGAGACGAGCTGGTCTAGACATCGCTGACAGGTGGCAAGGCTGCACAGAACGACCTCGGTCTGGGAGGGAGTGATGTACTCGCATGCTCGCAACTTGCAACACATGTTGGCGAGCGATACCGTTCGCTGATCAAATATCCGCTCTTTAACCTGGGAACCGTCTGACCATGCGCTACTCTTCGCGTAAATACGGGCGGTCGAATCCGCATGCCGTCGAAGGCCCTCCCTTTCAGCTTTTTTCATCGCTCTCATACCCATCGGCTAGGCATGTCACGATCTAAACATCCCCAGCCGGCTCGGTGGGCGGGCGGGTCAGGACCATGATGGGTCTGCACATTCACAGGCGATACCCCTTGTACATTCCCTAGAGGCCCAGGGACATTGTCGTCATAGCTTTGTGCTTTGGAGTGTCTGCCAGCCAATGGTCACCGACTTGGAAAATGCTGTTCATCCATTTGTGGTCGCCCTTCCGCCATACGAAGCTCAGATTGGCGTCTGTGTGCGTCCGCGCCTTTTGTTTCGGGATGAGCGAGTCCATAACTGCCGTTCTCACGTATTCCAGAAGTTTTTATTCCACCCGGGCATGGGTAGGTGGTTGAGTCATTTTGGGAATGAGATGCATTTGTTCGAGAAAGGTCGTAACCAATCTGTCCGCGATTCGATTGGCGTACGGGGGGACCACATTGTCTTGGAACTCCTCATCGCATATCTGCATTCAGGATGCGTGCCTCAATACGATGTCCCAATCCAAGATGGGGATTTTGCGGACAGCGAACCGGTTTACAATCGCGATGGCAGTCTGCGCCCGGGTGTGCATGAGCTAGCTGAGATCCACTTCACCATCGACAAGGCGCTTCTACAAGGCCTTGGGTCCGACGTGATCACAAACAGAGACGGTGTACCAGAGTGGAGGGTCAGAGCTCAAGTTGTCATTAGCTATACTGGCGAACAGGGTATGAAAGTGTCTTGGAGCATCAACAGTGGCAACGCAAACTCTGTGCGCTCCGTGGACATGGTTCTTTGAGAAGCGATGTACTCGCCCTTCGTGCGCGGCGCGCTTGAGCACACGGAAAATGTGGTGATGGGGCTTCCGAATTGAGAGAGGAGTCACGATAGCAGCAAGCATTGATCATGAAAGCGTCTTGCTAGTCGATCGCACTTGAGATGCTTTTCCTATGCTAGACCAGTTGTTCTGTGCTCATCGTCTGGTCCTGTCTTCAATGTTGCTCGTGGATGTAAACGGCCTGGCCCGAGTTGCTGGTCCCGTCCGATCGCCGGCAAATCACGATCTCGGATGTTGCCTCCTGCCGACGTCACGGATCTCGCTGAGATGAGATCTGAAGCTCCACCTCACCTTTACCTATGCATCACAGTCCTCGCACGCCAGTCTGCTCGCGAATAATTACCCGAGAGTCATTCGAGGCCTTCAAGCAAGCACTTCAAGAAAGTTGTCAAACCCCTCTCCCATCTCGGTAGCGCGTTAGACAGAATGCATACGCTCGTAGAGGGCTGGCTACCGCCATCCCGCGAGAACTGGGAGCTCATCTCCTACCTTTGGCAATTTTTCCCTCTGGTAACCTCACCTTCCAACTGAAAAACTCATCAGAGACTCAAACTGATAATCTCTCCCAGCTCACAACAGCTCAATGGTTCACAAACTTCTACCCCCAAGGCAAAACCTCCATCGACTCGCGCCTCAACGTCCCGGGCAAATACGGCTGGGCGCTCATGGAAACGCCCGGCATGCTCGTCCTTCTATACTGCATGCTCACGATCCCTTCCGCCCAAGGCTTGGATGCTGCCGGCGGCCTGCCCTGGGCCAACTGGACCATGGCCGGCATGTACATCGCGCACTACATCTACCGCGCGCTGCTCGCGCCCTTGGTGCTCAACCCTTCCATGTCGCCCATCCACCCGTTCGTCATGGTCTCCGCGGCCGCCTGGAATATCACCAACGGCCTCTCCCTGGGCGGCTGGCTGGCGGGCTACGGGCCGACGACGCAATACGACTGGGCGGGCCGCCTGTACGAAATCGAAGTCGGCCTGGTGATTTGGGGCTGGGGGTTCCTGGCGACGCTGTTCCACGACGACGACCTGAGGGAGATTCGGCGCGCGGCGTTGCGGAGGCAGCGTGCGGCGGCGGAGAAGGAGGGGAAGGGGTCCCGGGAGGTGGAGGGTGTGCAGAAGCTTTATATGCTGCCGAAGAACGGACTGTTTCATTGGATTCTGTTCCCGCACTACTTTTGTGAGTGGTGTGAGTGGGCGGGGTTTTGGTTGGTTGGGGGGTTGCACTGTGTGCCGGCGAGGTCGTTTTTGATCAATGAGATTTCGACGATGCTGCCGAGAGCGCTGCAAGGGTGGAACTGGTATGTGGAGAAGTTTGGGAGGGAGAGGGTGGGGAGGAAGAAGGCGGTAATTCCGGGACTTTTGTGAAAGGGGACTTGGGCTTGATGGGAGGTAGCGTGAGTGTTGAGCTCACTGTATTGCGTAACCACCGACTCTATGCAATCTATCTGCACGCTTTCAAAATCAACAAAGGCTGCGCTGTATCAGACCCTCACATTACCTCCGCTGGCATTCCTAATCGCCTTCTTGCGCTCAGATAGTATTCGTACAATGTGAGCTTCAGGGCGATCTTAGTGTATTCGCTCAGTGCGAGCCCATATCGCAACAAATTCGCAGGCCACAGTAAGCTGCCCTTAATGTTTTCGACTTGCTCGAGGAAGACGGTGTGCGCGGCATACTGCGCAAGGATCATGAAAGTTCGCACGGGACCTTGCCTGGTCTGGAGATTCTCGTCGAGACTCCGCGTAAGATCGTTCGTCTTCAAGATCAGAAGAATGACACGCGGAACTTTCCCAAGAAGTTGAACGAGCTGTTCAAGCAGGTCTCCAGTGCTTAAAGCATCTGAGATGTCCTTCTTCTCAGCGGAGTTTCTCGGGGTAGTGACAGAAGACTGAACAACGTTGAAGTCGCGGCCGGTGATGGCGGAGGCAAAAATGGGGAATTCGTCATCGCCAATGCCCGCCAGCTCCCAGGCATATTTTCGCATGCCTTTCTCATCGGTGTCCAACACCGAGAGCCACATATGGGCGTAGGCGCGGCGGATCTTCATCGGGATATCGCGGTAAAGGCCATGATCGTAGAGGATAATATCGAAGTTGCGTGGCCTTCGTCGGTCGTTGTTTACTCTGATTGCCAAATTTCCTCCGTGCGGGTCGCAGTGCAGTGGCGCGCCTGCGCCGAACACCATCTCGTTGAAGATCCGCGCAAGGGCGGCTGAAACCTCGTCGCGCGAGATGCCGTTCTTATCCAGGAACTCGAGATCATCCGGCCGCCGGCCAGTGATGAACTCCATGACCAAGACCCTACGATGTGACCACATGACCCCGGGCACCACGAGCGGGCTGCCGCGGATTCTGGAGAAGTACTCCTTCAGGCGCACAGCGTTGCGTCCCTCCTCCCGGAAGTCCAGCTCCTTCGGAAGAGAGATCTCCATCTCATCACTCAGCCAGGTAAGGTCATACTCAGGGAAAAAGCGCTTCAGCGTGCGGAACGTGAAATGGGTCAAAGCGAGGTCGAGCCTGACCCATTCGTCTAAAGACGGGTGCTGCAACTTCACGGCCACCTTCTCGCCCGTCTCCTTCATGGTCGCGATGTGTACCTGCGCCAAACTCGCCGCCCCGATCGGTCTTCTCTCGAACTCGCTGAAGTGTTCTTCAAGGGAGAAGCCAGTATCCGCCTTAACCATCTCATTCACGCTGTCGAAGCTCGAGACCGGACACTTGTCCTGCAGCGGGATGAACGTATCGCACCACTCGCTTGGCAGCAGATAGTTCAAACTCGACAAATGTTGGCCTAACTTGATAAAGATGCTCCCGTTCTTCTCCATCGCCTTCAGCGTCCGCTCGGCGCATCGCTTGTGGCACGCCGACAGCTGTGTCTGGAAATCCGGCTCCTCGCTCTTCTTCAAGACCTTGAGATAGTCGTTGACGCAGACGTAGAGCGTCACGGCCACCCTCCCACTTCTCTCCGCTGCAATATACGCATGTCTGGCATTCTCACTGAACGCTAGCGCGCCCGCGCCCGCGACGAAGATGGCCGACGCGGTGAGAGCCACCTTCCGCCTCTCACCGGGATTTTTGAAGCGCTGACGCCATGCTTTCTTTCCGGCCTGGGACGCGAGTTGCTGGGTGGTCGAGAACCTAGACCGGGCAGGCTGGCGGGAGAGGGTGCAATGCTCGCAGATCCAGGGGCGCGAGTGTTGCGCGAGTCGGGGGACCGAGTGAAAGGAGGAAAGGAAGGGTCTCATCGCATTGTGCGTGGTGGTACTCTGGCGAGGGGAGAGGTCTTCGTCGCGCACGGCGAGCCAGGGTTGGGGGTGGAAATAATTGTTATCGATTCGATCATCAGTTGCACCTGCCAAGCTGGGACATGTCCTCGGCTACATCCCGTCCCGACGCGAGATGCGACCGCGGACGCCTCCGGTGGAACGCGTCCGGCGCAGCGCGTCATGCTCCTACCACTTCCACCTCCTAGTTAAGGCGACAATCATCTCCTATCTAGCTCGTCTCATTCATCCTCCACTTCCCCAAAAATGCTAGCAACCCCCACGCGCCACGCGCAGCCGCTTTCAAATTCGACGCCCTGCCACTTGCCCGCCATCCCGTCGCCTCTCTCGCCCCGCAGCGCGAACATCCATGGACCCCACCACCACTTCGCGTCCATGTCGAAACCCCAACAGCAGAGCGCGCCTGCACCACAGTCGCCCAGCGTAACAGCTTCGGCACAAGCGCAGCCTTTCTCCAAACGCGCGATCAAAAAGGCACCGAGCCCAAGACAAGACGATCTGAAGGAGAAGCGGCGGAGTAACTTCTTGAAGAAGGTGCAGGAGGGGAGGGAGGAGAAGCGATTTGAGAGTCGCGGGGATGATGTATGTTGGACTCATGCATCCGGACGTAAGCGGTAAATGTGCTAATGAGTGGCGCAGATCATGCGACGCGACTACCTCCGGCGCCGCAGGCAGTGGGAGGAGCAGTTGGCCGCAGAGGCGCCCGTGATGAATATCGAGCCGGTGGACCGGGAAGAGGACGAAATGGAAGCTGAGCTACCATTTCAAAGCGAAGCGATGCAGTTTTCGACGCAGGGCTCGATGCCCGCCATCGAAGAGGCGGAAGAGGTGGCGCTGAGAGAGAAAGAGGAGTTGGAGGCGCTGCTGGACTACATGCCTGGCAAGGAGCAGGAGAGCAATGGTGAAATCCAACAACCAGGAAACCTCTGGAGCGATGACGACGATTACGACGCGGTCTTCTCGGAGTTCTTGGAGAAAGAGGATGTTGGTGGTGGGTCGTCAGAGCGGGAACAAGGGCCTCGGGAAGATGCGATGGATATTTCGTAGTGTGGCACCTCGGGGACTGTATGTGATTTTTAGCGCGGCGTTGGCAGAAATTCTCGTGAAAGCGGCGCGGCGCTTGATCGATGCTTTCGAATACCAAAGATCGAATAGGGAGCTGAACTCAGATTGGTTCGTATGTTCTTTAATCATCAATCCATTACAGAATATGACATGAGCCATCCGCTTCCACCTTATGTGACGCGAGCCTAGATGCCCCCAGGGAGCAGCTCGTAAGACGCTCGCCGCCCTTTTGCCCCATGTACACACGCCAGCAACGCCATCGCTAAAAGCACGTCCCTCCCTACTGCCGCAACCCCTCCCACCTTGTCCTCTCAGGGCGCCGGGTTTTCCTTGACGATCTGCTTGACCTTCTTCTCGTACGCCGCGCGGTCCTTTTTGTAGAGGTTGTAGGCATCCGCTTGAGCGGGACTTTCGGGGTTGACCTCGTCGAGCAGCATTTGGATGCCGAGCAGGATCTCCTTGATCGTGATGGCGGGCTTCCAGCCCTCTTCCTCGTTCAGAATCGAGAGGCAGACGGTGCCGGAGGGGTAGACGTTGGGGTGGAAGAGCGGGGGGACGAATTTGCCTGGTGCTGTGTCAGTCGTTGCTCTCATATTTGAAACGAGGATCCGAACGCACATTTGGGGGGTTTGGTAGGGTACTCTGGTGTTGCGCGCTGTTAGCTCAAGTCCTCTCGGGTTCCGGGGAGTTTGCAGCTGAGGCTCACCATCAGGGAAGAGCACATCCAGCTTGAATAGCCCGCCACCCCAAATCGTTTTGTCGCGGCCGGGGATGGAGCACTCCCAGCGTTTCAGGTCGAGGGCGCCTGCTGAGTTCTTTGCGGGACGGGCAACGAATCCGAAGGGGTGGTCTTTGCGCCAGGCTTTGCTGTGGGATGGTTAGCTCTGGATATGGAGGCATGAGCCACGAGCATTTTTCGGAGACTTACCGCTCCTCTTGCAGTCGGCTTATTGTAAGAGACATCGCAATGGTATGCGAGTGACGACGTAGATATGCGAGGTAGTGTCACAGGTTGACTCTGGAACCAGAGAAGTCCGCTGTGAGGGCTGTCGAGAGCGGATAGATTTAGAGTTGGTGGGGGCCCGGCTATATAGGCGTTTCGAAGTGATCGCGTGACCTTCACAAGCGTCAACTTCACGAAGCGACACGTCAAATTGCAAGGGTGGATAAGGCGTCAACATTGGCCGCCGCCGTAGAAACGGCCCTCACTTCTGCACGTCGTCTGCGTTTCCTGGCTGCCTTGATGCCTGGCTGTCACATGCGCGCCAATCAGCGTTGGTCGGCTGAAAGCGGCCACAGCGGCCTCGGTATGACGGCACTCGCTTATTCTGTGGAAGTCGAGGGCGGCTTCAAGTTTCCAACTTCTGTACATCTAGTTGAACCGTTCAACCGACTTCAACGATCTGGGACAAAGAGACGGACAAACGCAATCCTCCGACAACTGCACGAATCAACAGCTTGCTCGGAGATTCGCAACATCAGCGGAGCTACACTGCCACCATGGCGGATCAGAAGGCCGACCCAAAGCCCCAGGCCAACATAGAAACAGCTCCAGACCCGGACGAAGACGACCTTGATGATCTTGACGGTATGTGCGCCCTGTCCAACTCCATATACTTTACCAACTAACACCTACCTTAGACGTCCTCGACAACTTCCAACCCACCCCCTCCAGCGCCGGTCCCGCCCCTAC
>JAWXCT010000139.1:78032-96341 GCA_034509035.1 Saxispiralis lemnorum
TCGCCGCGCTCTCCCGCTCCCCCCTCGCGGCCGCCTCACGCTCCAGCCTCAACGTCTTCTCCCTCTCCTCCCTCAACTCCCTTTCCGCCCTCTTCGCCGCCAACTGCGCACTCGAATCCGACGCCTGCAACTCATCAATCGTCCTGAGCAACCGATCAATCTTCTCCCGGCTCTTCTCCAGATCCGCCGCAACCCCCTCATGCGCCTTACTCCGACGCGCCAACTGCCCCTCCAAATCTTTCACGGTGCGGTCCACGCTGCGCACACTGCGCGCCTCGCTCGCCCGCGTGCGCTCCAGATTCTCGAGGTTCTGTTCGAGCTCGGCGATCCGGCCGTGCAGGAACCGCATGTCCTGGCTCCCGCTCGAGTACCCCTTGGTCTCCAAATCGACGCATTTCAACTGCAACTCGCGCGCCGCCTTCTCCAGCGCCGCCTTCTCCCGGTGCAGCTGCACCGTCGTGTCGCGCGAGGACGCAATGTCCTTCTGCACCTCCGCCACGAGCCCCTCGGCGCGCCGCATCTTGCCCACCGCCGCTGCGGCGACGTCCTCCTGGTGCGCGAGCCGGGACTTGAGGTCGAGCACCTCGCGGTCTATGGACGCCGCGTCGCGCTTGGCGGGCGAGCCGGACTGGGACAGGTCGTCGAGGCGCTCGGCCGCTTCCGCCAGGCGCGCTTCGAGGCCCTTCTTCTCTTTGGACAGCATGTCGCGCTCGGCGGCGACGTCGTCGACGCTGGTTCGTAACCCCCGCACCTGGCCCAGCAGGTCGACGATCTTGCCCTGCGCGTCGTTGTGCGCGGTGACGGCGTCGTCGCGGGAGTCGGAGAGGCTTTGCAGTGTGACCTCGAGGCGGGACTTTTCCTTGGACCAGGTGGACGAGTTGAGTACCTCGTCGTCCCATTTGCCTCGGAGCTCTTCCAGTTCGTCGCGGAGCGTGTCGTTCTCGCTGCGCGCGTGGATGACGTTGTCGCGCTCGACTTCGAGATCGTTGGTCAGGTTCGTGAGCTCGGACTGGTACTTGCGGCGCGTTTGCTCCGAGGACATTTCGCGGTCTTCGAGGTCCATGGTTCGCTGGGAGCGGTAGTCTTCCAGTTCGTTTTGGAGGCGCTTCTTCGATTGCAGGGCGGTTTCGAGGTCCGTCGAGATGTCCTCGATTTTTTCTTCGTACTGCTGCGTTTGGCGTTGCAGGTCTTCGACTAGGGCGTCCATTTGCTTGCGCTCAGACATGATGGAGGCGCAGGTTTCTTCAGCTTCGCGGCCTTGTGATTTGGCGAATTGTTCTGCGCGGGATGCCTTCAGCACCGCAATTTCGGCCTGCTCCAGCTTCTCAAAGTACTCGTCGGCGCGCGCCTTGTACAATTCCAGGCTCGACGTGACATCCACGAGCTTCGACGACTCGGTATCGAGTCGGATCTGCAAGTCGGAGAACTCCTGCAGAAGCTGCGAGTGGTTCGCGGATTCTTTCTCGCGTTCGTACTGGACGTCGTCCAGCTCGGACCGCGCATCGCGGAGCTCGATTTCAATGCCGGCTTTGGTGTGTTTGATCTCATCGAACGCGCCTTTGGCATCGGCCAGCTCGGCGATCGCCGCATTGTGCGAACCCAGGAGAGACCGTCGCGACTGCTCCTGCGAATTGATGAGATCGTACAGCTCTTCATGGCTCTTGGTCTGCACCTCCTTCAGCGACAGCTGACCCGTGCGAATGCTGTGCTCCAGCGCCGAAACCTTTTTCGCCGAATCGTCTAGCATGTCATGCAGACGAAAGTTCTCACGCTCCAGCTTCGCCACGCGCCTCAACGACGGGCTCTCGTCCTGGAAACTCTCCTTCCTCGAGTTGGGCGCCCCGCCCTCCATCTGCGCCTGCAGGTGCTTGTTTTTCATCTCCGACATCTGCAGCTGGTTCTGCACCATCTCCAGCTCGTTGGCCAGGTCCATGCGGTTGTGGTACGTCAGCGTGTCGACCGTCTTGTCCGAGCGGGCCGAGTCGTTGCTCGCTTTGCTGACGTCGCGCTGGTTCGCCGGCGTGCCTGATGCGCCGCCGCGGCCGGGGGAGAATTGCTTGCGCGCGTCGCCAAAGTTCCAGTCGCGCCGCATGTGTGAGGGCGAGGACCGGGCGTTAACCTGACTCGCGTTCATCTCTTCAAGCATGGCGCGCTTGGAGTTTTGGTGCCGCGTGTCGTTCTCCTGCAGGTCGTCGTTGTGCTGAGAGCGGAGGTTGTCGAGTTGAGCTTCGGCGCGCGAGAAGCGGTCGGTGGCGAGCCGCAAGGCGTTCTCGGAGGCTTCGAGTTTCTGCGCCAGATCAATTGTGCGGGAGAGGTCGGGCTTGGAGCCGTCGAGGTTTGTGGGGAGTTTGCCGTTCTCGGGGTTGAAGACCTTCGATAACAGGCTCAGCTGGCTGCGGACCTCGTCGAGCTCCTTATTCGCAGCATCGAGAGTCGATTGCACGGTCCTAGTGTTTTGCTGTGTCTGCGTGCGCAGCTGGCGTTCGGTCTCGAGCTTGCGGTTGGCCTCTGCCAGTTGCATATTGGCGGCTGACGATTGCTGCTCGGCGGCCCTAGTCGTCTTGTGCTCGCGCTCGACCTCATGGTTGAGGTCCTCGAGGTTCAGCGTCAGCTTTTGCTTCTGCTTCTCCAGCGAGGTGACTGTAAGCTGCACATCGTTGAGCTGCCTCTGCAGTTTCTTGACCTCCTCTTCCACCTTGCTCTTGTCTTGCGACAGCTGGCGGATTTGTCCACGCTGCGTGTCGCTGACTCGGGAGTTGGAGCGAGCAATGTCGAGGTTCTTCTGCTGCACTTTGTTCAACAGAGACCGGTTGTCGTTCTCGGACGCGGTGAGGCGACCCTTCAAAGTCACAACCTCGCGCTCCAGACGTTGCTTGTCCTGGTCGTGGTGCAGCTTGAAGTTTTCAGAGTCAGAGATGAGCTGTTTGAGTCTCTGTACTTCACCAGACAGTCTGCCACGCTCGGAGTCGAGCTCCTCTACCTGCTGATTCTTTGACTCGAGCTCTTTCCGCACAGGCGCGTGGCGTTCATTCGCCTGCTTGTTCACCCGGTCCTCGACTTGAGCTTCACATTCAATCTTCTCTTCCTGTAGCTCGATGAACTTCTTGCGCAAGTTCTGCAGCTCCGTCTGATACTCCTTGCGCTCTTGCTCAGCCGCCTCGCGGGCGTTGGTGGCACGCCTGGTCAAGTCGGATTGACTATACATCTCCTTCTCGATTGTGACTTTCGATTCATGCAAAGAGTCGTATTCGCGCTGCAATTTGTCGAACTCGGCATCGGCGATCTGTTTCACATCGTCTCTTGATTGACGTTCTCGGCTGAGATCGGTCTGCGTGCTAAAAAGCTCGCCCTTCACATCGTGTAGTTGCGACTCGAGCATTTCCACCTGCTCCGTAGCTGTTGTTTGCTCCTCCAGTGCGCGTTTGGCATCGGCTGCTTCACGTTCCAGCTGCGTCTTTTGTGTCCGCATTGCCTCCATCTCAGCCTGGAGCTTTCGAAGTCGATCTTGCACATCATCGTGCTTGAATGCAAGCGAGTTTTTCTCTTCGTCGAATCTCTTGCGGTCGTCCTGAAACTTCTTGAGGTCAGTCTTCAGGATGGCAAGCTCGCTGTCTTTCCGTCGGATGACATCTTCAAAGCTGGCAGAGGTTGTGGAAAGATCGGTCATCTGCTGTCGAATAGACCTATTCTCGTCGAGCAAGTCGCGAACCTGCTTTTTCGAGTTCTGCAGATCCTTGTTGGCCTGAGAAAGTTGGCGATCGAGATCTTCATCATTTTTTAGCAACCTGGCCTCAAGGTCATGGGCTTTTCGCTCTTTCAAGCTGAGCTGGCTTTGAAGCATTCGGATCTCTTGCTGCAGGGCTTCTTCTTGCTCGCTGCGCATCGACTTGGTCTTCTCGACCTCCACCAAATGTGCATCAAGCTCGGCAATGCGGTCGTTGAGATCTTGACGTTCGCCCTCTAGACGATCAACGATACGACTTGCGTGCTCGAGTTGGGACCTGTGTTCCTCGGCCTGATCCTCTGCTGACTTTCTTGCGGCCATGACTTCATCCATCTGGCCTTCAAGGCTCTCTTGATCTTCAAGCGCGCCCTGCAGCTTCTCGGTAAGTTCGGCTTCGCGGTCTTGCAGGCGACGGAAGATTTCCTCTTTGTCCAGCGCGAGAGCTCGCTCGCTCTCGAGCGTGTGCTGAATGCGCTGAACCTCGCCCTCGGCTCGGCGGCGGTCTTCGTCAACCTTGTTGCGATTTTGCTCTTCGACTTCCATCTGTTCTTGAAGCTTCTTGATCTCCTCTTCCCGCTTCTTGACCTCGTTGGACTGCCGAGTGGCACCCAGCAGCGGACGCATTTGCACGAAAAGCCTCCACCATGGGTTGGCTTGCATCTGCAGATACACGTGGAGGTTGCGCTGAAT
Source organism: Saxispiralis lemnorum (assembly GCA_034509035.1). Lineage (NCBI taxonomy): Eukaryota > Fungi > Ascomycota > Dothideomycetes > Mycosphaerellales > Aeminiaceae > Saxispiralis > Saxispiralis lemnorum. Next base: position 82,447 of record JAWXCT010000139.1, read on the forward strand.
GATCCTGGTCGCCTCAGCGCGGTACTGCTGCTTTCTCGCGATGCGCCGCTGCACAAAGCCACGAGCAACACACTGAAAGCGAGCCACGATATCTCTGATCAGACTGTCGCGTTGCTCTTCGAGCTCTGCGAGCACGCCGGCGCGGAAAAAGACCTTCGTGATACCAACGCGGTACCAGCTACGATCTAGGTTGAGCTTCTCAAGCATGATCTTGCTCGCCGACTGGCCATCGAGATAGCCTTTGGGCATTTTTGAGCAGAGCACTTCGTAACGAGCGCGGAACTCGGCGAATGGCAGTCTGTTGGGAAACCCGGTCCTGGCGATTCGGATACCTTCAAGAACGCCATTGCATCGTAGCTGGTCGAGAACGAGGGGCGCGGAGAATTGCTTCGGTCGTTTCTTGTGGTTCGGCAGTATGCAGCGCACGAAATGTGGATGTGTTGAGTGCAGCTGCTCCATGAGAGTTGTGAGCTGCTCCTTGTGGCGTTGCGCAACTGTTCGAAACAGGCCTTTCTTCACACGGCTGCGCGTCGCTCCTTCCGCGCCGTTTTCACTCTCAGCGCAGTCGACGAAGAGCTCGGCGACATGCTTGTTGGAGGACGCGCCAAGAAGCTTCGTAATGTTGTCGTTCAGCGGGTCCTTGTTCTTCTCAAGCCAGCCTTCCGTTGAATACTCCACATCGGCAGCGTAATGGGTGAGCATGAAGCCTTGCGTGAGCAGCGAGCGCTTGTACTTTGGCGTGTTGCCATCCCATAAAGAGTGCAGCTTTTCGGTGAAGCTCTTGTCCGTGGCCTTGGGCATGACCGAGTCTTCGTCCAGGCAGGAGAAGATACCTATGGGGTTTGACAGCTCAATTAGGTCAATGGTGGGCTGCAGGTCCCGGCCAAAATCGATGAATTTCCATTCGATCTGCTCTCGGGCATATTCCTCCTGCTCTAGAACAAACATGTGGTGGTTGAAGAATTGCTGTAGCTTTTCGTTGGTGTAGTTGATGCAAAGCTGCTCGAAGCTGTTCGAGTCGAATATTTCGAATCCGGCAATATCGAGGACGCCAATGAACGAAGTATCGTCTGAGTAGCTGGAGGATGCAGAGTGATCAAGCTGATGGTTGATCCGGTCCACGAGATCCCCGAATCCGCGCTCGTATATGCCCTTTGCCAAAGCGTCGATTGCCAAGCGCGCCTGCTCTGGGGTCTGGATCTTCTCAACCCATTCATGGCCGGCCTTGACGCGAGGATGAAGCAGAGCTTTCGTAAAGGCCTTGGGATCAATTCCAAGAAGTTGGCAGGCCTTTTGCACAGCGTCGGCAGAATCAGGAGAGAGTGCTGCTTGATCTGCGCGCATGCTCTCCTTTTGAACCATGATGTTGCCAAGATGGAGAACTCCTGCAATCATCTGCAGCACTGCCTTCTGCTCCTTGTCGGACAAGTTCATAACATGAAACGCTTCCAGCAGTGAATTCCATTCGTCGACATCGGAGACGCCAGAGATTGCGTCGTTACCATGTCGCGTGTACTCGAAATCTTCAACGTCCAGATCGTTGAGCAAGAAGTCTTTCTTCATTCCACGATCGGCTCCGCGAAGCAACTGATAGAATACATGGTAATTTCGTTCCCGGGGATTGACGTGCACCACTCTGCTCTTCTCCAGAAGGTACCAGTCGATGTGAGCACCAGCAATCTGGCCAGCTCTTGAGAACTTGATCCTGATGAACTTGCCGAAACGCGAAGAGTTGTGGTTGCGCACGGTTTGCGCGTTGCCAAATGCTTCGAGTATTGGATTCGCACGCAGAATTTGCTCTGAAAGGTTTGAATGTGGTCGACTGCCTGTCGTCGCCCGCGGAGTATCAGTGGTCGCCACGGCGGCCAAATACTGAATGACCTTCTTCGTGTTCTCCGTCTTCCCTGCGCCCGACTCTCCAGTAACCAGGATTGACTGGTTCGTGCCTTCATCGACCAGATTGCGAAACGCCTCGTCCGCCATAGCGAAGATGTGAGGTCTCGTGTCCTCTCGACTCCTGCCCTTGTACATATTAACATAATCGCGTCCATAGATTGGCAACGGCGCGTATGGGTTGACGGTGACAAGGAAGAGTCCAGAGTAGGTGTAGATGAGATCGGCCTGATATCGCTGGTTCAGGTTATGAACCACGCTGGGCTCATTCAGATGCGTGAGCTCCGCCATATCGTCGGCTTTATCGAATTTGCCTGGGTTGACCTTGTCCACACTCTCCTCCGGAACATCTTGCTGGCTACCATCCTCGCAAAGCACCGTAAGGGTTCCATGGTCTGACTCTTGCGTGACCTCGCCCTTCACAAACGCCTTCTGATCGTCCCTGATCCAGACATATCTCTTTCCCGAAAGATCGTTCTCGCCCTCAATTCCGCGCACGCCGTCTTCCGCTCCGTCCCCACCCTCTTGCTTGATGAACTTCGGCGCAAAGGTGCCTCCTGGGGCGCCGCTGCGCGCAGAGCCAGACCGCAATCGGCGCGAGTCGCTTCTGCTCAAAGCGGAAGGCAGAAGGTCTGATAATGACTGGTTTCGTGCGTGTGAGGTCGGCGTCACGGGAAGAGGTTGCATGATACTGGATTTCGAGCGCGCGTGGCCTGGCGGAGGCCCTGGTGACGGAGTGCCCTGCCCTTTCCCGAAGGGACTGTTGCGCCATCGCGGGCCTGATTGAGCCTGCGAGCTCATCGTCGAGTCTGCCGCCGTCGATTCGTGATTTCGTTGCTAAGCGCGCTGCACTTCTCGCGCATTCCTGTGTCACCTCAAGGTTACATGAAGCGGTACACGTTCAGCGTCCAAGTCGCTTCAGAGGGGGCGTTAGTAGTAGAAAGTATTATGTACGGAACGACTAAAGCGTGGGATCCAAAGAGACTGTTGGGGTTAGTAGTGGTGTTGTCAGTCGCAATGGGAAGCGTCGCAATAGTTAATGGCGAGGCAGGGCGGTAAAGGCCGTACGGCTGGCTGTAAACATGTCCTGCCTATCACCGGATGGTACCCTCTGCCCTCTTTCGTTTGTTTACTCTCGGCCCAAACTTCCGCCGCCGGATGGCAACAGCCAAGACGCGCTACCACGTGATCTTGACTTCCGAGCCGCCGACGCGAGCGACATCCGACGCCGCAACTTCCACATCTTCAAGTGTCTATCTTCATCAACACCGCGCTTCTGCACAACGCGCGTGAGATTCAACACCTGTGCGCAGCGCGATTCCTTTGCACCAGCCGCTTCATACAGTGACGGCATCCATTGATTTCTTTCACCTGCGAGAGTGTTCACGCGATCGAGACCTGTCCTTGTGACAACGACAGCGGCAGCGCACTCCAACCTGCCAAATCAACAGAAGCCTGATCTCGAGCTCGAGTAATTGCGTTCTGCGTCTAGCAGGCGTTTCTCTTCAACCCTGTGGAGTTCGTCCATTCTCAACAGCGTCAAGCCGCGTTGCAGCCTTCTAGTCCACCGCAGACACCACCAAGCTCTCTCACAGGCCATGGCAGGCGTAGACATGTCTGCGCTGGCAGGCATCTCGCCGGAGCAGCTGGCAGCCATCGCGCACCTGTTTCAGTCCGGTCACTTGGCCATGCCGCCGCCTACGTCTACTGCTGCTGCCCCTGCAGACGTCTCTGTCCAGGCAAGTCTGCCAAGTGCTCAGTCCTCAGCCGAGGCACCAACGGTGGCTTCGAGTGAAGAGGAGAACGTCAGTCTGGGGAAAGAGGAGGGCGAGGTTGATGAGGGGGAAGCCGGTGATAACGTCAGACGTCGTGAATTTCTACATGCGCCACCAACAGGGCCACGCCGTCGAAGCTTGGTCATGAGGGACAAGACTGCTCGACCTGCGTGGTATCAGAGACCCGCACCTGCCCATGTCCAGTCGACACTCCCTGGTAAAATTAGAGGTTTGCCATCGTCTGCTCAGCCGAGCGAGTCAAGTGGATCTTCAGGGTCGCGAACGTCACTGAGCAAGGAAGCTGCTTCCAAGTCTTTTGTGAGAGAGATGGTTCGGGCCGGGTTTAAGTTCGAGGACCTTGCGGAGCAGGTTGGTGACACAAAGGCTCTACGCAAGATGTTCATACAGATGGGCTTGCCAGTGCCGCAGGATGTAGCACGTCCGCCTCCGCAGTCTGGTGCTTCTGACACTGTCAAGAACGCTGCGTCTTCGCCCGTAGGTGAAAACCCACGAGAGCAGGCTGCGCGCCAAGAGCCTCAGCAAGAATCAACTAGTAAGCGCCCGCTTTTGTCCAAACCGACGCCCGAGAAGACCAGAGATCAGTATCTCGCACGGTTACAGGCCGCACAGAAGAAAAAGCCACAATCTTCGGTGGCGGCGCCGAAGGAGCTAGCAAAACCTCCGCAAGACGTGGCAAAGATGCCAAAAGATCCTCAGCTCGCTCAATCCACCTTGACAAGCCCTGCCAACAAGTCTCAGCCAAACACACAACTTCATGGCGCATCGAGACCCGCTGAAGCCTCACCATCCGTTCCTAAGCAAGCTGCTGCGCAAAACGAGCTTATTAAGAAGAGACTCGCGGCCTACCAAGCCCAGCAAGCAGCAAAGCTCAAGAAAGAGCAAAGCGGACCCCCGGTCAAGGATACTTCTTCAGCACCCCCTATTCCGAAGCCCGCGTCCGACGCTCTAGAAGATACTGCTCAAGCAGAAACAATGCTTGTTCAAACCCCTTCTACCCTAGCCGCCGCCAACATCTCGCCTGCAGCAGGAGCCATGGCCGACATAGGTCAGCCTCGGAGTCCTGCAGTGACCGCGTCGGGATCAGAGCCATTGAGTCAAGCAGTACCTCAGCACCCAGTCGCGCCGAGTACGAGTGCTCGGCCTCAGGTTGGACTTCCTGGCCTTTTCTTGAATAGCTCGGCTGGCCAGACCTCGTCTGTTCCTCCAATTGCTTCGCCAGCTCCTACCCCCGCCATGGCTGCGGTGCCATCAGCATTTCGTACCACCGTCTCTGGACCTGATTCCACTACAGAGGTCGCTCCTATCGCTTCGCCAGAAAACTTGACTGTGCCGCGAAAGCGAGGCATTGGGTCTGACGTCGACGTGGCGCCCCCAAATTCCCCACCTACGAAACGCCCGTTTGGTCTAAGCAGGAGCGATAGCGAGCAGCAACGATTTGTAATCAATTTCAGTGACGATGAAGAGGATGATGACAAGATGCAACTTGACGATAGTGTCCAGCAGAGCTCTGGGCAGCAGATGAAACAGACCGCGAACAAGCCCGCCCCCTGGGAGCTACCTGCAAAGCCTACCTTTGCACGACCGTCATCGCATGCAGGCCTCCCTGGCCTCACCAAGCCCGAAACGACAGCCCTCGCACAGAAAGAAAAGGATCTCGCGGAATCCCGACGCCGTCTCGCTGAGCTGGAGAGCAGGAAGAAACGCAAATCAGAAGCTGCTGGTAGCGCCGAAACAACCGCGGCTTCTACGCCCGCTCCTGAGGCGTCTCCCCTTTCTAAGGTGTTCGGCACCACGTCTTCTACAACCGCGCCCTGCGGCTCGAACAACACAAGCGCGAACGTCGAGTATGACAAACAGCCAAGAACCGTACAGCCGGAAGCTCAACGAGTGTCGAACACACTGTCAGAGTCTCAGGAATCCTACAAATCGTCGTCAAGTAAGTCGGCGAGCAGTGCCTCCGAGTTAGCAGGAGAAACCCATGTCCCGCTCGCGCCAAGCGGTGGCGAGAGGAGCAGCATTTCTCAATTCAAGCAAACGTTGGCACCCGCAGAGCTCGCAGGTGGAGATTCTGCAGTGGAGCATCCAGTCGTCGGGGACACGCTAGATACTGGAAGGCCCGACGCTTCTGAACGCTCCTCAACATCCGAGTCTGATGAGTCGGAAGAATACGATCCAACGGCCAGTGACGATAGGGTGGATAAGAGTACGGCACAGATCGAGAAAACAACGCCTATGGCCGATCCAGGCTCTCAGGAGAAAGTATCACAGTCTCCCGACCGTGAAATTCACTTCGCTCACGAAGATATCCCACAAGATATCGCCGCTGCGGACGTCCAGGAGACCGAATACCATGGGTCCGCCGAGGAGGAAGACGACCATGGTCCCGATTCTACGAGTGTGTCATCGCAGGAATCCGCAAATGACAAGATGGCGTCACTGAACTCTGAGTCTTGGCGTGAACTGAGAGACGAGGCTACCGAGCCAGCTCCCATTGCATTGCCCGCCATGGAGACGGTACTACAGGCTTCGAGTCATGGACTTGGTGACGCTGATCTCGCCCCAGAGCTCCAGCCGTCGCGTGCTGAGCAAGATGGCGTTCTGAATCCAGTGAGTCACATCATGAGGATGTCAACCGTGTTCTAACATTAGCAGGATCCACCGAGAGCGTCCCCAGTCCCCCATTTCAAGCCTTATGAGAGTGCCTTGACTAAGTTTAAGGATTACAAATATCACTCTGACTTTCTGCAGACCGTTCCAGGCGGCTTCAGATCATTGACCTATAGTCACAAGCTGGATCCTGATCTGCCGTTGTGTCCTTCTGAGGCCAACGAAGGCAAGTGCGAAGATCCGAAATGTGGTCTCCAACACTTCGCCTCCATTGGCCTAACTGGTGCGTATTGGGCATTCTCTCCTGTTCTCCGTACCCAGGCTGTTTTCCTTTCTCCCTCCGACGCTTCCGTCGGCGCTCTGTTCACTGCCTGCTCCTACTGACACCTTCATGCTAACCTTACAGACACCGATCTTCTTCGTATCATGGGCACGCAGAATGTGCCGACGCGCAACCCAGCTGACAGGAAGAGGTGGAATGATGGCCTCAGCGCAGTTGTCAAGCAGCTTAAAAGTGATCCCGTCGCTGGGCGGGACGCTGTGACCATCGCCGCCAGAATCGCCGAATTTCGCAAAGAGTTCGTTGGGGACGAGACGAGCGTCGTGCACTTCGGATGATGTGCTCATCCTGACAAGGCCGCCCCTCATCTGCTCCCCTCGACTCCCTTGTGAGGTGCTGGACGCTTAGGGCGGTAAACTTCTTGCTCCTGGCTCACGCAGCCTCGTTGTTTTTGCATGCTCTCTACCAGCCGATGAGCCTTTCATGAGTAGCTGTCATAACAGGCTCGTGTGGTTGCTAGGAAGCACCATGTGGAAGGCTCCCAGTCACTTTTTTTACTCTATTTCCACCAGCTAAATTTTCCTCGATTCACATTCCGAATCAACATTCCGAAAGAGGGCAACGGGTGAGGAGCATCGAACGCCGGACATCGTAGCCCTTTTAGGCGGAAGGAAAGGGAATGGGTCCCACGGACTCCGTCAAGGCGAACAGTTCAAGAGACCTGTTCAGGTCGCGTCCGGATTCCAAGGCCATTTGGGCTTGCCGCCAGCAGCTCGCGCATCACCACCCTCGACGGGGACTGATGGTACCATCTGAGCATGAAGGCCTTGTTCGCTGCGAGGTGGATGGCTTGTGCTGCGTGGTAGGCGCCCAGATAGAATAGCTCGAAATTCGATCGAAACGTCTTCATCCACCCCCCTTCCCTCCCTTGCTCTCTCCTTATGGCTTTTCGTCTTCGACGAGCCGCTTATCGGCCTTGCGAGTGCTCCATATGACGTTCTTGAGAGCTCGCAATATCTATGATCAGTCGAGTGCTCATCTCCGCGCTCGCGAAGTCGATGTTCTCTGAAGGGGTCGCTTTTCGCTAGGTGATCTTCTGTTCTCAAACACGACTGAGAAAGTCTCTTTTCCTTCCCGCCTTGTTGAGGTATCCGTGGCTGACTTCCGTTTAGATCCTCATCTAGTCGCGGACTCAAGTATCTCCTACATCCTCAATTATGATATTGCGTCTTCCGATCACAAAGTGTTCGTGCGTTGAACAAATAGTAATCTTCAGTCTTTCCCTCCCCTCGCCGCGACTGTCTCCTTGATCTTTTCAGGGGAATAGTAAGGTCTTAGCAAATGTCGAATACGCTGACAATGATGATTTTACCAACTCATAGCGTAAGTGGGGTCTTGAGCCACGGTCAACATATACCTCTTGCTCGGGGAAAAGTATAGCCGATGTTCATTCACTTAAGGGAGGAGTTCTTTCCCCAAGAAGTCCGCGCTTTATATCCGGGCAAGGCGTACCACGCCGCAGCGTGCTTCACTCCTTCTCCCGTACAACATTCTCACAGCCTCGGAATTTACGAGTTTAGCATTAGGCTCTACGTGAAGAGTTGACTCGCCCAATTGTGGTCCCCGCCTCGAATGACGGAGCCACCCTCCTGCCGTGCCCCTCCGGGAAGGCACGACCTTGACCTTACAGCTTCCCAAGTTTCGCACACGTGTGACCTCTCACCATTACACCACATTCCAGTCACCTCTAACTCGAACTGAACTGTCCTTTCTCACACTGACGGGAGAGGACTCGATCTTCACTAGTTCACCGACCAGTTCTGAGGCGCTTAGGCTACCTCCCAGGGACGCGGCGACATGGATCACTTCCGAGAGCTCCAGAGCTCGTCTCGAATCTCACTGCGGACCATGTTGAAGGGCATCGATGATGCTGCAATTCGTGCTTCTCCTTCCACAAGCAATGACCGGACTGGAAGTGAGCCCGTCAGCACGCCGGCCCCTGCGGTCTCGCACAAGCCATGGAGCAGAACTCCCGATAAGAACGCATCAGAAGCTGCCAGCCCTTCACTTATCACGCCGAGCTCAGCTGCACCGCGGCCACCCAAAAAAATCCGTCAAGGTACGAAGAAGCGGAAACGAAATGTGGCCAGCGACAAGGAGCTGGCACCCGAGCCCGGGACTGCCACAGGCTTTGATCATGGTACGGCGCCTTCTGCGCGACCCAAGCAGTCAGCAACAATGAGACGAAAGGTTCGGTCAGCGGCACTCTCACCGCCCATGACAGCCCTTGCTGAAGCTGTCCGGCAAAAAGCGACATTTCCTTTCTTCGAGATGAATGACAGCTTAGAAAGCAACGCCACCAATGAAGCTGGTCGGTCAATCCTAGAGCCAGAGTCGCTCATGCGATCTGTTATGTCGTCTTTTGATCAGGAGCCAAGACAACAGAGTTGGTATGTGCCTTCATGGATCGTCATACCTGCGACAGAACAATCTCGAGTCCGATCGCCAAATTCGGTCAAGCAATCGAGCTCGTTGACAGAGCCTTTCACCAGGTCTTTCACTCATACTACCTCGACACTTCATGATGTGCCCCAAACGCCGGCGACGCGTCATCGACGCGCGACCGCCGACTTGTCAGACTCCAGCTCCTTGTCTTCAGCTAACTCCGATATGCTGGATGATCTTTCTTTCTCTCTGCTTGACGAGGAAGTCGATTTGTTATCGCGCTCCAGGGTTGTAGATGAGACGAGTAGCAGTGCTCGTGGGGAGAGCCAAAAAGCACGCCAAAAGAAAGCTCCCAATGTCAACAATGCGGTCCTCTGTCAGGCTAGCACGGTAAATCTGGCGGAGTCTGGTCAAACTCGCCATTCTTCAGGCCGCAGAGCCGCTGTTCCGCAAAGATTTGGATACAGTCTCGAGGAAGGACAGTCCCAAGCGGTTCTGGCAGAGAATCTCACTGCGTTCAAGTCTCGTCCGACTGCTTTGACTCCGACCAAGCACACGAGGACGCACGATCAAGGAACCAAAGCCAAACGAATGTGCAGTGGAATCATGGAGAAGTACCTAGACGCAGAGTATGACGGTCAGGAGCTATCTGAGGAGTCGGCAAATGAGGACATGGAGCCTTCCCCCAAGCACAAGATGGCTTGCACTTCTCATGCGAAGACGCGGAAACGCTCTCGATCTGTCAACACCACATCCCAAAACATTTTGACGCCGCCTTCGTCAGCAGAGGATATGTTTCTCGACGAGACGCCGGAGCTTCAGGAATTTCCCGCCTCGAAAGTGATTCCGGTGCCCCAAGAATCGTTTGCACTGTCGCAGAAGCTCAGAGAAAGGCTGCCAGTGGCGTTGAAGCTTGAACCTCAGGGCACACCTCAAGTGTGGGCCGAGAGTCGACAAGCCTTGTGCGAAACGCTACCGTACTTCAAGCAGCCACAAGGAGGCTGCTATCAAAACGATGGCCATGTCTACGCTTTTCTCTTCGACAGCCCTGGCCATTGCAGGGAGTACATGGACGAAAACACCATCATTTGTCGAGCAGCTGGAGGTATGGAGCCTGACGCCCAAGGCAACCTAATGCAGTGCAAACACCAAGACATCAAAGATGCGCAACCTCAGTCAGTTTTCAACGATATACTGCATCGAAACCCACTGGTTGTAATTTGCGGAAATCGTCACGCAGGAGCTGTCTGCAAGATGCCGCACCAGTACTCAGTGCTAGGTTGGTACAAGCCCGTTGAAGTGTGGTCCGAGAAGGTTCAAGGACGACGTGGAAAAATTTGGAGAACCGTCAAGTATCGTTTCGAGCGGTTAAATCGCGGCAGACCTGCGTGGCATGCCCCTGAGGTCCCTCGTGTCTCCGAAAAGGAAGTCTTGACTGCCGGTTCCCTTGTGAGAGCATCTTGCATTTGTTGTCGTTGTGACTTTCCCCAGATATATCTTCAAGGCTGGATATGCCTCAATGCCGCGTGCGATCGCTTCTGGCAATTGGAAGGTTTCAATGCGCCCTACGGAGAAGAAGGGTTGGACTACGACCCAGCGTATCTCTTACATCAGTCCGAAACATGGAAGGACGACCAGGATCAAAGCGAGCCGGAGCCCTCTCCTCTCAGACCGCCAGTACCAAACGTGGGCCAAATGATCGGGGATGATCTTGCGTATATCAATACTCGAGGGATCTGTTGCCCCGATTGTGGAAGATGCAACTCGCGGCGTCTCTTTGGCGGATGGGTCTGCGAGAGCCCCAATTGTAACTTTACGCTGTTTCCACAACGTCGACCCGTGCTTCCTGCCGCACTTCATAGACCGTGGGATACAGCGCCTACCTTGGTCCGCAACAAGCGCGATGCGAGTCAGCGGGTCCAGGTGACAGTCGAGCACAAGTTCCGCTACAAGATCTCCACCTATACGTTTGACGGAATCCAAGGATGCCTTATCCACGCTGCCGCCAGTAAGGACATCATTCGGGAGCCAGACGGTCCTGACGACATGTTCGCCATCATGCAGTCGGAGGACATCGGTCTCGAACGCCGATCATTCGCTGCCAAAAACACGTCCCGGGGAAGGCCAGAAAGAGCTGGTCCTAGCGCAGTAGTGAAGTCCATAGGCAAGGAGATGGACGAAGAAGACGAGCCCACTCCGACGGCAGAGCCGGACAATGAAGAAACGCCAAAGCAAAAGAACAAGCACGAGTTCGAGGAAGGCGACTTGATGACCGCCTTCGGCGCCAACTACGGCCTCCCCTACAAGTTCGTCGCCAGCGGCGCCACCCGCCCCTTCACGGGCGCCCCCAAGCCCATCACCGACTGCCGCAGCCGCCTCAACTGGGCCACGCGAACCTTCCTCAATCTCCCCGCCTCCAACCTCGACTTCAATGAAGAGCTTATCTTCGCCTACCTCGAGGGCCAAAAGATCGAGTACCACGACGATGGCGAGCACGGCCTCGGCCCCCAGATCGCCACCCTCTCCCTCGGCGGCCGTGCCAAAATGCACCTGCGCATGAAGCAGAAGCACTTCGTTGGCTGCTCCAAGACGGGTCTGCTGACCGAAGACCGCCCCGTGCCTGGCAGCATCGACGGGCCGCATGTGTACGCTCGTCGTCTGGCCGCTTGGCAGGAGCTGGAACAGCTCAGGACCACCGATCGCCCGCTCTACAAACAGCGCCGCAAGGAGCTGCCCAAAGAGCTCGGCATCCATGCCAAGCGCAACAAGAAGGCCGATGATCTCGTCACTGTCTCGCTGAGCCACGGTGATATCGTTGTAATGGACGGGTATGAGATCCAGAAGTATCTGGAGCACAAGGTGGTGCCGGGGGGATACTTGCGCTTCGCCATGACGTGTCGGACGGTGCTGGAGGGGCATTTGAAGGAATCGGAGATGCCCGACTATGAGGTGGGGAGGGACGAGGGGGTCTATGATGGAGCAGCTAGGGCTGCGCCGGCTATGGTGGAGGATGATCGTACCGTTGGTGATGCTGCTGGGGAGGGTGGTAGCTCGACTCTTGAATCTACTATGGAGGATGTGAGCTTGCAGGCGAGCGGATGAATTATTTGCTTGGTTGAACAGATCTCAAAAGCATGCGTAAGGATCTAGAACGGTGAAGTAACGGTCAGACGGATAAGAGTAATGTATTAGAGGGGTTTTTTGTCTCCATATCTCGTAACATCTGGCTTTCAATGGCACACGCTAGTCCATATCGCCCACCTCAAGCTCCTCCACCTTCCCCTTCGCCGCCGCCGGCTGCGGTTCCTGGCCCTGCTCATCCCCCGGCATCCGCCCTTCCCGCTCAATTGCCTCCATCGCCTTCCGTCCCTCCTCGGTCGTCGCATCAATCACCCCCTGCTCAAGACTCAGCATCCCGCCCTGACCCAACTGCTCCACCACCCCTTCTGCCTCATCCACCGACATCTTGCCCAAGATCTCATTGACCTTATCCAGACTCCCCGACTGCAACGCGCGCTGCAGCCCCGGCGGGAAAGTATCGAAGATCTGTCGACTTCCCCTCTCATCGTCGTTCGAGCACTGCTCCAGCGGCGGCGGCGTGACAATATTAATAGTCGTCCCCGGCTCAACAGCATGGAGCTGGATCTGCTCCTTATCCCCACTCTCGGGCCCCTCGGCCTCGGCCTGCTTGGCCAGCTCCGCCGTGCGAGACCGGATCCGCGCGTACGTGCTGTTGACGTCGTCGAGGAACATTTTGCGCGCCTGGTGGTTGGGCGTCTGCACGCGCTTGAAGAAGAGGCCGACGCCGTCGCGGCCCAGCTGGCGGCAGTACTGCAGGAGGAGGGCCTGGTGCACGCATTGGCGGGAGCGTTCTTCGTCTTTGCGCGATTTGGCTTCGCTTTGCGCCGTGAAGGCTTCGACTAGCAGGCCGTCGGTTTCTTTTTCGGCGAGGATTGAAGGGTTTGCGGCGATGAACTGGTGCGACGCGCTGTAGTCGCCGAAAGCGATCTTTCCGAACTTCTTTGCCAGCTCCGACGCCACCAGGTCGTCGTCATTGTCCTCGCCGGGCGCAACTTGCAGCGCGCCGTCTTCCACATCGGCCTCTGACCCCGGCGTCTGCGCACCTCCCTCCCCCACTGACGGCGCATTCAGCAGCTCCGTCTGCGTCGTCTCCCCCTTGGCCTTCCCCTCCGCCACGGGCACCGCCGCTGCCTTGGCCACATGCGACGTATCAAACCCCGTCTTAATCCCCTCCGAGGTAATCTTCCCGGACTCCTCCTTCTCCAGCCTTCCCAATTCCTTCATCAGCTCCCCCTGCAACCCACTAACCTTCTCCCGATGCCTCCCGACCTCTTCCCGGAACGCTGCGTACCTCTTTCCCCCCCCGCCCTTAGCAGCCTCCTGCTTCTCCACCTCCCCCTTGACCTGATCAATCAACGCCCCCATCATGCGACTATAACTCGGCTGCTCCCCGCCCTGCTGCGTGTGCACCCCCTCCGGCGCCCGCGGCGGCATGTCGTCCCCCAGCGACCCGTCCGCCTGCACCTCCATCAGCGCATCAAACACCACCTCGTCCACCTCCTCCGCCGCCTTGCCGTCCCCCTCCCCCTCCACATCCTTCGTGTGCGCCGTCAAGCTCGCGAGCAGCGCGTCGATCCTCGCCAGCAGGCCGTCGTTGATCAGGCGTTCGTACTGGAGGGTCGCGATGCGGTGGCGCCGGGCCTGGCGGTCCGAGTGGATCTGGTTCTGTTTGGCGCGGATGAAGCTGCGTTTGTCGACGTTGGGGTGGACTTCGATGTCGCTGTCGTCCGAGAGCTCGAGGGCGTCCCATTTGCTATAGTCGACGGGCATGGTTGGGCGTGGGTGGGGGGAAG
>JAWXCT010001331.1:0-10400 GCA_034509035.1 Saxispiralis lemnorum
CCCTTATAGATCTTCTTGTGTTCAACTCATGTTGCAATCTTACTAAAAGGTTTCCGAGATTCCTCTTAGCTTCGTTTGACCCTCCAAGGTGACACCACTTGTCTGTACTCTCCTCTTCCGCTACGAGCTCTAAACCCGCGAATCGAACATCTCGTGTGAGATCCGCAACAGATAGCCCATCCTTTGGCGTTGATTGCCTCGATTGCCGTGACCTATTTTCGGTTGCCTAGCTAGCTTGTCCGTAGTCTGCCCTTCCTATCTAATGTTGTAATTACTTTAGAGGTCGAGATAACCCCTATTTGAAAGCTAGTTTCGTCAAAGTTGAAGATATCCTCTTCCGTAATGCCGTACTTCGCAATTGTATCCCTAACAAGTTTGAACTACAAGCTTATTAACTTTGGATCTTGGACTTCTGCTCTTTGACTATCAAACTTCCGGTTGTATACGCTTGACAGCTCAGGATGACGTTTAACAAACTTAGCAACCTAGTTTGTGCCAACGTGTTAAGGACTAGACGAATTCTTAGTGCGGAGCATTGTATTAGCTATCTCTTCAACAACTGCGCGCTAGGGAGGGAATCCGTTATCCGAAAGCTGCAGAATCTTTCGAAGAAGAAGCTGCTCTTTGTTATTTGAGAACTTTCGCGAGTTTGCGGACGTATTGGCTCGTAGTTAAGTGCTAGACTGTCGTTGGCAGAGGGTTTCAAATGGAACGTCGTATGCGTTTGCTGCAGCCCGAAGGGATGGAAGCTAGTTGCTAATGTATGCTTGAAGGGCAAAAGAAACACGTCCCTTAGTTTGAGAGGGCATTGTAACCAAACATTGTTATGAAATAAGAAGAAGAAGTTGAAGAACGCGTCGTGCACGCGTTTTGACCCACTCGGTGGTGTGACCCACTCGGTGGTGAAGCACGTTATGTACTGTCTCAAAGCCGCTATACCAGTAGTTGCTACTACAATTGATAGCGAATCCAATAATAATGTCGGACCCGGATCAACCTGGGCGGTCCAAACGCCACAACAGGTCGAAGTTGAAATAGCGTGTTATTATATCTGATATCGTCATTCCACGATCTGTGCCCCCACTGCCGTCAAGTGTCAAGCGAAGGGCGTAGTTGACGCTAGAACGAGCGAGCGGATGCCCCCGCGACCACTAGACCAGTCACAGGATATAAATCGTGAAGAAACAAAAGTTCTTCTTGGAACATTTCGCCCAAAAACTTCATTGAGTCAGGACGATGCCTTCAAAAACCCACTTGGCATCCCATTTCAGCAAGACGTAATATGAATCCACATTGTCCCCGTCGCGTCGACCTATAGCTGATCCGCCGCCGTAGCACGAAAGGTACACAAGGATCGCAGTGGGTTGAACTGTGGGAGTCTGGCGAACATGATCTCTGGGATCGAGGTCTTGCTTCTGCAGCCCTGGAAGACTATCTACAAAGCCCAGCTTGCCCCATAACCGCGATTGGGGCTTGCGGTCGTCGACGTACGGCTTTCGTTCCGGTGAGTTAGTCATAGTCTAGTATTGACAAGGCAAGCCTCATACTGATTTTTGAGCCGTAGGCATGCGGCACTGGCTATGATCCCGTCATGCTTCGCCAGCTTGGGTTCCACACCGTCGGCCTGGAGATTTCTGCAAAGGCTGTAGCAGCTGCGCATGAATACGCTGCTCGAGGGACGGACAGTACCATCACTCCTTCAAGATCAGAAGAGAAATCAGACGCTCGAGATCCTCCCGGACTCTATTTTCTTGAGGGCGACTTCTTCTCTCATATTTGGGAAGCGGACCTGCCATTTCAACGCGCAAAATTCGATCTAGTCTACGATTATACGGTGAGGAATTTCTAGCAAGATACCAGTGAGATAGGTGATCGTGGGACGCTGACATTGCAGAAGTTTCTATGCGCGTTACTGCCCGAGAGCAGAAGAGACTGGGCGCTTCGGATGGCTGAACTCGTAAAACCTGGCCGCTTCCTAATCTGTCTGGAGTTTCCGCTGTGGAAGGACAACGGGTTGCCAGGCCCACCGTGGGGAATGTCTGGAGTATATCGGAATCTTTTGATGGAAGGGGGCGATGGCTTGGTCGACGGAACCGAAGAAGAGCGTCAGAGCAATGGCGAGGATGGTGCATTTGCCCTTGTGCAACGCTTCAAACCTGATCGGACGTATGATCAAGGCAGGGACACCGACATGATGAGCGTTTGGCAGCGCAAATAGGGCAGCCTGAGAATTTTAATGTTGGCCTTCAAATTGCTAACAAGCTCTTCAATCGAGATAAGAGCGTTTCTAAAGGTGCTCGTAGAAGCACGACCGACATACGACATACGATTTTCAATGCGTCTATGTGCCCGTGTGGAATCCATTAGCACTTCGAAGCAGGCCAATCATGGCATTGCTGAAGGCTGCTTTAGCCGGCCGACCTTTAGAAGGAAAATCGCGCACATTAGACGTGAGATTGCAGACTTTACAAGGCCCGCTAGAAAACTGGGAGGAGAATGCCTTTGTTGTGACTTGGAGCGAACGATTCAGTCGTCCTAAGCGTCTAGGCTCGCTCATATCGGTGAAGCGGCAGAGCCAGCCTCGAACGGCAGCGTAGGTCCGTTGAATGCGATAAACATCTAGTCTAAGGGAAAGACGTTCGGATTGGTGCCACATTGATGCTTAGGTAGGAGAGCTCAATGCTTCAGTTAGAGCCTTTCCCGTCCGTGCTCTCCGCTTGCTCGACTGCATTCTTGAAAATGCTCAGAAGTGAATCAGGCTCCTCAAGGCCGGCCGAGATCCTTACCAGCGTCGGACGCAAGCCATACTTAGAGGCCCATGCCAATTCCATCTTGTAGGCGCATATGGTGTACGCAAAGGCCAGCGTGAACAGGGCACCGAGGTTCGGACCTTCACGGACCTCGAGATTGTTACAGAACGCTCTTGTAGCTTGCAAGGATTTGAAATCAACACAGAAAAGACAGCTGTAGCCCGGCGTGGAGCTTTTGCACGGCGCTCGGATGAAATCTTTGCAATTCCGGCTTGAAGCATTGATGGATTGGTAATGCACCCGAGAAACTGTACAGCTTGGATGTTTGCGTAGGAAGCCAAAAGGTCCACCAGGAGGGCCGCGTTGTCGCTGAGCTTGCCCGTCCGTTGCAGATAGTCCCGTATGTTGCGCTTTAGTGCCTTTCCGTCCTCCTAGTAGGCTCATTGAAGTTACTCCGCTGGAAAAGTTGTTTGAGTGCCCAATACTATGAGACAACGGATAGAGCACGACGCTCCCGGCGATGACATAGGCATACCCGTTGAAAGATTTGGTTAAGGAGGTTACGGTCATGTCGGCAACTCGGGTGACGTCTGCAATTGCCTAGCTAGCAATAGTATCATCTATCGCGAGCAGAACGTCGTATTCAGTGGCTAACGCACGCAACCTCGTGAGATCGGGCGTCACCAGTACGGGGTTCACTGGGAACTCGGCCCAAATGGCTTGTCGTCCATGACGTTCGATAGAGCTATCTCGCGCAGCTGGTCCTTGAACTGTAAATTCTGTTCTGTAAAGCGAGATGAGATGCCGACACCTGGTATGCTCCAGAAGCCCGCAGCAGCTGACCGCTTCTCGATGGGAAATATTTCAGCCAGAGAGAGGTCGCCGGCGCGTATGGCTTTGATGACGATCTCATTTGGGAGAAGAGGCGTTTTGTTCACTCCGTCGTTTCGTTTGCTGCTCCAGCAGTGTGCAACACATTCTCGGGCCGACTGCAGAGACATGAACAGCAAGCATCCGTGACTTGTGTGTTGTAATTTGTCCAGCACGGCCGTTTCTGGCTAGACATTTCCATCAGTCAGTCCATACAGGCCGGGTTCAGACTCGGAGGAGAACATACGCTAGCGATGTCTTTGTGCGGTCGTATGCGAGGATAGGCGCTGCTGAAGGACACAACCACGCTGCTAGAGTCGGAGCCATAGCGCTCCACGATGGCCCGTCCCGGCATGTGAAATGTGAGTAAGCGACGTGGAGCGGACGGGACAGCTTGTCCGAAGAGCCTTGTGATCCTGATCGGCATAGCAGTGAAGGAACGGAACGTTATGGGCATGCACCAATCAATTCTCAGCCCTGAGTAGGGGGCTTGCGGACTAGGCGTGATGGAAGACCGCAGAGATAGGACACAGTTCAGTGGTATCTGTGGGTGTCTCCATAGGTCTTGGATGAAGACTTAAATAGTTGGCCTGCCGCTTGACTCCAAGTCAAGCCGAACGGAGGATAACGAGGTGCACGCGCGGTTTCGCTACTGGGCAGGTGTCGAACATGCTGTATGCCTTGCGACTCTACCAAGGCTCGATGCCGACTGTGCTGATCTTGCCAGCTCCAACTACAAGTTCAACAAAGTGCCATTCAAAATGCTCATCTGAACAAACTTCCTATTGCCAAATTCCCCAGGACTCTTTGGGCTATGGCATACAAAGCGGCGGGAAGCTCCCTGTTGCGAATGCCCCCGTGGAGAACGCCGCTGAACCGCTAGCGCGTCCGGCACAGCGATTTGAGCCTATGTCAGATAAGAGGGCATTTCTGCGACCAGATACCCCGGTATCATCTTAGCAACATGGCTTTCGTTCATTCTAATCGGTCTCGTGCGTCCACCTCGCTGCCGCCATACCCCCCTGCAGCTAAGGCTGATGGCATCACCTTGGACAGTACCATTGTGGGCATTGCTGTCCCGACGAGGACTAAGTACTTTGGCACAGCAGCAGATGTGGGGTAGTACACATCTGTTTAGTAGGTCGTATTGCCACGTTGCTTGTTCTGACCTGCGCCGATGTCTGCCAGCCGTATGACGGCTGGCTCGTTCCTCCTTCTCTTCGGCAAGCTCCCTGGAGTCTTCCCGACGAAAGCTGTGGTGATGGTAAGCTTGACTGTCTTTGCCGGCGGTGCGATCCTATGTTCCCAGGCGGAGGCATCACCTGCATTCATCACCGGAGGTGCGATCACTGGATTTGCCACGGCGGGAGTCATCTCTACGGCCTTTGCATGGGTTCGCATAATGGATGGAGAGCCAATCTCCAAGCTTACATTTTTGGCTCCTCCTGCCAGACTGCACGCCTCGTCGGCCGCAGTGGCGCCCGTCGCGCCACAGCTCGACGGGCCGGGGCGCTCCACCGCTGCACAAGCCACTGGTGTCAAGGAAAGGGCGTAACTCCGTTGTCATTTACGGGCCACCAATCCTTCCTCGACGACGTGACCGCCACACTACTCAGTAGCTCGCGCAAGTTCATCGCTCACCCCCCGAGATGGAAGAGAGCGCGCGGCCAGGACTTGCTCATTCACGCACGCGATTTTCACGTCCTGTGGTACGCATTCTGCGGGCGTGGTTCGATGAGCATGAAGGTCATCCCTACCCGAGCGAAGCGGAGAAGCTGCAGCTACGACAGGAGACCGGACTGTCGAAAAGACAGGTTTCGTTTTGGTTCTCCAATGCCCGTCGTCGTCGCTGCGGCGGTCGCCATCGGCACAATGACGCCCAAACTTCATCAACTAGTCTTGACTGGACCTCGATGAGTGCTCTCGAACGATGGCGCCATTCTCCGCCGGAGCTAGAAGCCGCGGCACTGTCAGATATCGCCAGCGCTGTGGCAAGCTCGGAATCTGATCTGGCGAATAGCGGTCATCATAGCGCGGGCAACTTTTTGGATTGGGCAAGTTCCAGCGGCTCCAATCAGCTGTCGTCGAGCAGCGGCATATCTGGCAGGTCACATGTCTCTTCCATCGCAAGTACGAATACCTGCCAGCGCCGCCGAAGAAGACAGGACAAATCTTGGCTGCGCACGAGCAGAAGCCATGGAGGGGCGCTTCGCAAGTTTCAGTGCACTTTCTGCACCGATCGGTTCAAGACCAAGTATGATTGGACGCGACATGAAGCCACGCAACATTTGTCTCTGCAGCGGTGGATATGTGCTCCGCAAGGACCTCGCGTCTTCTCCTCCGGAGATCAGAGAGAGCCAATATGTGCCTTCTGTGGTGAGGCCGACACCTCAGTGTGCCATCTTGAATCTCACTCAAACTCCGACTGCGCGAGGAAAGCGCCGATATCGCGGACGTTCTATCGCAAAGACCACCTGCGGCAGCATCTCATTCTCGCGCACGGAGTGCAAAATCCGCCCCATGCTATCGAAGACTGGAAATCTACCATAACGCATCTCTCCTGCCGGTGTGGATTTTGCGGCCAGACTTTCCAAGAGTGGTCTGTGCGCAACGAGCATCTGGCGAGCCACTTCCGTGACGGGGCTGAGATGAAGGACTGGAAAGGCTGCCGCGGCCTGGAACCTGCTATCGCTATGCTCGTCCGCAATGCCATGCCACCATATCTCATCGGTTCCGAGCACGATGCCATAATTCCCTTCAGCGCGGAGAACGTAGCTACGGGATCGCACACTGCTGATGGAACGCAAAAAGAGGCTCTCGAATACGGGCAGCCGGCTCCGACCTCTTTCGCTTTCCTCGTTGCTGAATTAAGTCGTTACGTAAACGATAACAAGCGCGAAGGCATTGTTCCGGACAATACCATGCTGCAACACCAAGCTCGATTGATCATCTATGGCGAAGGGGATCCCTGGAATCAGACCGCTGCAGATAATTATGAATGGCTGCAATTATTCAAGATAGGGCACGGTATAGCTGATGAAGGTCATTCCGCAGCGGCGTGTCCGAGCACAAGCGGTTCTCTCGTCCCTGAAGAAGACACAGCATTTCAGCTGCCGTGGTATTGGCAAAGCCCTGAGTGCCTGGCCGAGTGGAGGGAGAGTAGAAGCGGCTTTGAAATTGAGCAGGACTGCAGCAATATCGAAGCTACAGATCCGGGTCCTTTCCGGGACACGATGAACACTGCGAGCCATTGCAGACCTGCCCTTCTCGACACCAGTTCGAATCCTCAGCCGAGCACCACAGACCTGGTTGCCAGCGACATGGGAGAGAGACCTTCGTCTTCTCGATGTCCTGGAACGTGTGAGCCGGACTTACTGGCAAGTTTTACTGATGGCTCAGAATTGGAAGACTTTTTCGCGCTGGATCTAGTCGATTGGTGAGACTTGTTCAACCTAAAGAAGGGCTGATTTGCGAGCGCCAGCCTGTTCCCACGACAATTACTTCCGCTTCGGAACCTTCAAAAGGGTAGCAAGGCAATAAGGAGGTGCACGACGCGCAACCTGCTTGCACTTTCTCATACCAAAGGTCAAGACAATGCATGACGCCTTTCTGCCTTCATGACTGTTGAACCTCAAGCTGCGCCCATATTAGCTTACTCTGAAGTTCGCAGACAGTCATGCTGCAACGTTAGTTGGCTTTTGGACATTGATGACTGCTATGAAATCTGCGGAAGCTTTACGACAATGCAGCTATGAGAAAAATCGCGATAACGGTATGACATGCGAGACGGCAGTATCACATATGCGCTACTACAAGATCCATTCTCAGCCTCCGCTCGGCGAAATCGTCCGCTATGTTGCGCGGCAGAATTCCTTCGTTGTGACAAGAAGCTGCACAGGCCTTTCTCAGCTCTTGGTCAACGTCCCGGTAGTGTGTGGAAGTTGATTGAATCGTCCTTCGCCCGAGCCTGGCCGTAGATCGACATGGCGCCAGTCGCCACTCTCCAGTAGCATGCGCCCGGTCTCACATGTTAGACTGCAACCGTCAAGAAAGAAAGGCCATATGCTGTTCAAAACACCTACAAGGCTTGGTCAGTGCATACCGACACAAGCAATCATGGTGCAAACTCACTCTGTGCAAATGCAGCAACAGAGTCACCCGAATGAACATGCTCGTACACCAGCCACAGTCCTCCGGATCGAAGATAGTGCTGCAGACAGCGAACGAGCTGTGCCGGTGACCGAACGCTGCAAAGGACGTGTATAGTGAGAATTGTATCGATTGAATGTGCCTTGACTCCATTTTCACCTAGCTTGTCCGCTGTGCAGTGCAATATCTTGTACTTCCCGGCAAGCCCGGCTTTTTCTGCCGACGCACGAAGTGCGGGACCGAAATGTACATTTGGTTCCAATAGAATGACTTGCGTAATCTTCTCATTCTTCTTTGGTGAGAGAAGGTACATCCAGTCTCCAGCTCCGGGTCCAATGTCAAGGACGGTTCCATGCGCAGCAGCAAGAACTGCTTCAATATCGGAAGCGAAAAGCGGTTTCAATACATTTCCGATGATGGTCCAGTAGTGCTGAAACCAGATCGGCTGGAATGCGGAATAGCTTTTCAGACTCGGGAAGTCTCCCTTCAGCATTTGGTAAGCGGCTGAACAAGGAGCGAAAATCATTGCGATGGCAACCAGAAGAGATGGGACCAGGAGGTCAACAGGTCCGAGGTTAATCATCTTGATCAGGAGGGATGAATGAAAGTCAGCAAGGCTGCGATAACATTGGCTTGCAGAGAGGCAACCAAGGACAAATTTGGGGAACGAGGGAATTTTATAAGTTGCGTGAGGTTGCAGTGAACCGTGCCCTCCTTGTCGCGCGATTGGTCTCTGACGACACGGTTGTCAACCCAAGGGCGCGCTCGGGCTTTGCTTTAGAGGGCGGGGCAGCTGCTCCCAGCGCTAAGCGGACAATGGAGGGGTCTCGACGTTAAAGAGCTGTGAAGGGCGGTGCCTCTGGGTGCAGTGGGGGGGCGCTCTCGAAGCCGTTGTTCTTTGTGCAGCGGGGCTGTCGCATAGCGGGGTTGCACGACATGCATCACAGACGAGACACGAGGGATAAGAACATGTGAAGGACCACGGCTTCGGACGCGAGCAAGGTTGTCTCACGATGTTGTGGGAAACTTGGGTCTCAGTTTCGATTCTCTCCCTCATGGCGCTGTGGGGCCTCTTGCTCCCACTCGCGTACGCAACTTCCATCGACGACTCTCCCATCGTACACTGTACAGCTCTCTCTATACGCTAAAAGACCGCCCTTCCTCTCCATAACGCCTGCGCGCCATCCCGCCGTGCTGCATGCCTCATCCCGCCGCCTACTGCTTGCCGCGGCTGCCCTGCTGCTGCTGCGCTGCTGCTGCTGCTGCTGCCGCACTTTTTGGACGCCTGTATGAAAGAAAAGAAAAAGGAAAATACTGACCATCGTGGTCAACGCGCGCTCGTCTTTCTGCGGACGCGCGATGGCGGGTATCAGGTTCGTGGTGCTTGCGTGTTGTTCGCATCTCACCGTGCTTTTTGGGCCCTCGGTGCTTGTGTGTTGTTTGCATGTCGCTGCGCTTTCGTGACAACGCGCTTTTTGTTCGTTGGATGCTGCCGATCGCCGCGGCGCTCATTCCCTGAGGTCTTCGTCTTTGGGCTTCATGCTGACCAGCAGATCGCGCGTCATTTCGAAACTGAGCCAAGAACTCGCCATGCTGGGTGCGACTTTGAGGAGGTTCGGCGTGATGCCCTTGTACAGCCCGCGGAAGCCCTCTTGCGCGAAAATCGTCTTCAGCGCGTGCGATATGCTCTTGTACTGATATCCCATGCCGTTCATCGTGTTGATCTGGAAGCGCCGCCTCAGGACGTCTAGAGGGTATGTGCACGTCTGCGCGACACCTCCGCTAATAGCGCCGGCGAAGAGCTTGCCGAATGGCGAAGGGTTTGCCTGTCCTTCCGGGGTGACGTACTGGCGCACACTCTCGTAGATCATGAAGTTGAGGCCCACGTAGGGCGCGACGCCAGCGACGGTGGGAATGATGCCGCGGTAGAGGGCCGGTAAGCCGCCTTCGGCTTTGTACATCTGTTTCATTGTCTCCCACATGCCGGGGAGCTTTTTGCTGGCGTTCTTGACGCCGAGCTTCTCGAACGAGGCGGTCTGGATGGAGAGGCGCGTGCGCACGATGTCAAGGGGGTATGTGACGGTGACGGAGGTGATGCCGGCGAGCGCGCCGCAGAAGAGTCGCCGGCCAGGGGAGAGGGGTGCGCCGGGCGTGGGCTCGAAGATCTGCACAGTCAGTATCCACCCTTACTTCACTCCATGTGCGCTGAACGTACCAGAGGCTTGTAGATGTTGTACGAGCCAAATTGCACGGCAGAGTAGGGCACGATGCGCACGCAATTCGTGCCGTTGCCGGCCATCATCCCCGCCATCCCCTCCTCGCGCCAAATCTTGGACAGGGCCTTGGAGATGCCCAGCTTGTACTCGCCGCCGCCGCCGGACTGCACCTGCAGGAGGATCTTCAGTCGCTCCAGCGGGCTGACGACAGTCCGCGATACGGCGCCCGCCATGCCCCCTGCCACGAAGGACGCGATGACGGGCTGGGCGAACCAGGCGCGTGTGGCGGCGAGGGGGGTGGCGGAGGCGGGAGAGGCGGAGGAGGCGACGGGAGGCGGGAGGTCGGCGGCCATGGTGGTGTTGGTGTGGTGGAGACGGAGGCGCTCGCGGAGGTGGTGGTGGTGGTGCGGGAGAG
>JAWXCT010000140.1:9592-21090 GCA_034509035.1 Saxispiralis lemnorum
GGGGGGAAGGACTGGTGGACGAGTTCTTTTGCACACCCGACTACTATGCCTACCACGCCTACCACGCCTACTTTTTGCACCGCCGGGCGTGGTTATAGGCAAGGGGTCCGGGGCGCTGGCGCTAGGTGAGGCATCTGGCTCGCGCTCATCATCCACCTCACCGAAGACGTCATGCGCCGGTGCGACGGCGATTGACCGAAGTACGACGAGTACGGGACCAGCTGTTCGACAGCAGCGCGTGCGCGCGCGCTCGTTCGTAAGGCCCATGGGGTGTCGACCGCTCCGTCGACGGTGGTAGGCGGCTGGCGCTGGTGTCGTGGCAGGCGTGCGGTGGGCGCCCGTGTGGTTGGTGGGTTGCCGACCGCCGTACCTGATCGACAGGGGCCCGAGTTGCAGATGTCTGGGCAGCGGGCGTGTCTGACGAGCGCTGGGGGAGAGACCAGCAGCACAGGCGGGCGGGTGAGAGGCGCGGAATCCCGCGCGGTGATGCGAAGCGAGGTGCCGCCGCTGAAACAGCCCCCAACTGCCTGGCCCCGCATGCCCTCTTGCCGGCCTTCCGGCAGCCCTCGAGCGCGGGCGCTTTCAGGAGTTCCCCTCTCCTTTCAACTTTTCGTGAAACGACTGCTGACTGCTGCGGGAAATGAACAGGACCGTTTCCGGCTTCGTTCCTTTTCTCTTGTCACCGTCTCCAACTCGGGCTTTTGATCTTGTGAGCACTAGGAGAGGAGCAAAGCTAAAGCAACAGCGGCACCTGCCTTGAGCATCCTGCACGCGCGCTGGCGGCTTCACACAACCGCCGCTGCACTACCATCTACGATAATATCGCGCACCAACACGACTCCTACAGTGGTATTTCGTAATCATCCGCCCTACGGCTCCTCGTCGGTCTCGCTCCTCCGCCACTCCCAAGCCGCACGATCATTCACTTGCCACGTTGAACTTTCTTCTGACGCGTGAGACACGAGCTTTTCGCTTCGGCGCTCTGCCGTCTGCGTGGAGAAGGGGTCCCGTGAACTCAAATCCCTCAGGACCTGCACGAGAAAGAAGACTAGAAACCCTTCTGCCAGGATTTCGTCCCTCGGCTGTGCGTGTCGGATCGTTCTGGCGGAAAGAGCGGTTTCTACGTCCCCTCCCTTTCCCCAAGGAGATGGAAATGTCTGCCACGCGCGCAAGCGCGTTGCCCTCACGAGCCGCACCCCACCGTGAGGAGAACGCTCGCTTTCGGCGCTCCTTCTGGAGACGTGCGATGTTGACGAGCACACTTGTTGTTGGGTGGGTTGATGAGAGCCGGGAGAGGTGCATCCCTATCTATCCGCGAAGTAGGCCGTCTCCCCGTGCGGCTGTGCCGGTGGTGGGCCGGGAGATCTGCTTCATCAATCTCAAACACGTGTTGCGCGAGACTAGCGTGCTGCTAGGAGGGCCGGCTGAATAGCGCTGCGGGGACATATTGACATAAATATTGTGTGGCAGCGCCAGTTGGTTTGCGCGAGCAGAAGGTGAGACGGCAACGCTTTTGCACTCCCTAACGCAAAGGTTTGGCTCTTGTTTCACAACATCAAGGTGAGAAAGCTTGAGAGGTTGAGAGCCAAGGAATGGGTAGCGCGGACGGCTGAGGTGGGAACCGGGTTGTCTGTGAACTACTTCTCCGAGTTCTATCTACTCTGAGCGAGAGCTACTCAAGTACAAAATCGCCGTTACAGTCATGACCCATTGTCGCCGGTGTCGTCCATCTCCCCGCGGATTCCAGCCCCCGACTCGACTCGCCCCCGACTCGACTCGACTAGAGCCATCCCGTGAACGTTCGCAGTAGTCCTCATCCAGAAAAGGCCCGGCAGATACGAGGTCGCAATATCCCACAAGCAAGCCATCAAGCCACGTGGATGCAAGCCGTCCTCGCCTGTCCTCCAGCTAAACAATCCTCCGCGCCAGAAGGCGTGCGCCCCGTTGCAGCGCTTGTCAGCTTGGCTGAGGAAGCCGTTGAAGCCACAAAGACTCCGTGGGATCGCATCGCCGTCGCCTCCATGCAGACTCGTGCTCCCAGTGATCCAGTCTTGCTACTTGCCCATGTAGCGTGGTTGAGAGTGGGTGGAGATGCGATGAGGTCTGGAATAAAGACGTGCCAAGTATTCTCGAGGAATGGGGAAGGCACGAACACCCTTGCGCCTTCCACACAAGCATCCGAGCTCATATTACGTGCGCTACCTACATTTACCTTATGTACGGGGCCATGCAACCATTCATGTTCATACAACCAAACGCCGCCAGCAATAAACCCCTCAACCCGAACCATCCCCCTTAACGCCGCTCCAACCCATGGAGCCCCTCCCGTCCCCAGCCATCCTAATCGTCCTCAAGCGTGTGGCGTGACTCTTTTCCAACATCATCGTCAAACATTCTCCTTCTCGCCAAGGCCATTCTCCTGCCTCTTCTTCTGCTTCACGACCTCCTCGTCCACCTTGTCGTGGTCCTGGCCCGGGTTCGCCATCTCGTACTCGAGGATCTTGATCAGGCGGTAGAAGACAAAGGCGGCCATGGTGCCGATGGCGGGTCCGACCCCTGTACACGAGAGCTTGTCAGCTTGGTCTGCTCCAGCTCCACGCAAAACCATCGAGGGAAACTCACAATAGATCCAATGCTCCGGGTCAAACTTGCCCGTCGTCACACACGGCCCAAAACTCCTCGCGGGGTTCAGACTGCCACCGGTGAAAAACACGCCCACGAGCTCGGCGACGAACAGCGCGAGCCCGATGCCGACGGGCGCCATGTACGTCGCCTTGTGCTTTTCCTTGGCGAGCATGAAGACGGTGAAGACGAGCTCGGCGGTCAGCACAGCCTCGATGAAGAGGCCGCGCACCACGCTCGTGTTGGCCGCGAGCGTCGTGCGCACGTTGAAGGTCGAGGGGAAGAGGACTTGGACCAGGAAGGAGGCGAAGATGGCGCCGACGATTTGGGCCAAGACGAGTAGAAAGCCGCGGACATAGTCGATGGTTTTGGTCATGACCATTCCGAGGGTTACTGCGGGGTCTGCGAGGGGGGACAAGGGTTAGTAAAAGGCAGGTCTCTTGTCGAGCCTGGTGACTTGGTAGGGGGTGAGAAACATACTGAACAGGCCACCGCTCACACGGAAGAAGATCCACACATTGACCATCAAGCTGAACCCGAAGGCGACTGCAACGTAGAGGTTGACGATGGGAGAGAAGCCGACCTTCGCGTTGGTCGTGCTCTCGTTTGACTCCTCAGCGCCGACGTTGGCGACGACAGTACCCGCGAATGCAAAGAAGAGGAACATGGTGGTTCCGACAAATTCACCCGAGAAGGCGACAAAGTCTGATCGTAGTATGCTTGGTCAGCTTGGTCCTCGACCTGTCCGCCGCTCAAAACACTCACGGTTTCTCAACGTCCCCTTAAGACCAGGGAAGAACGGCAGGCGAAGGACCTCCTCTGGTGGTATCGAGGCCCCAGATCCGCCATCAGGATAGTAGCTCCCAGCGCCACCACCTCCACCACCACCGCCTTCTCTGACCAGATAGACGCTCGTCCGCTTCCTTCCCACCGGCCGTTTCGACGGCGTCGATTCCCCATCATCCCTCAAACCAACGTCGGAGCCGGCCTCATAGCCGTCGGGAAAGTGCGCGCGCGGAGCGCTCGGCAGCATCGACCGAGACTTCTTGACCGTGTGACCCGTGGACAGAGGCGTGTAGCGACCGGCTTTAGCGGAGGCCGTCTCCGCCGGGTCTCGGGTCGAGTTGGCCGTGGGTGCACGGCGGTAGGGGCGTTGGAAGTAGGCATCCGGGGCCGTAAAAGGAATGGCAGCGTTGGTTGGATTTCCTGGCACGCCGTGGGCGGCCACCGGCGTGGGAGTGTCCATGCCGCCGTACACTGTGTAGTCGTTTGAAGTGGTACGACCGTACGTTCCCGGCCCCGGGGGGCGTTGATCATGCGACGCGCGCGTGATGTCCTGAGACTCATCGCCCGCGGGCTGCCATTGCGTGAGCTGCCCGGACGTGAGCTGGCTTTGCGCCTGCTGCCGAGCAGTGGAGGGGCTGGAGTTGCTGACTTCGATCGAAGGCCGCTCCATGATTGAGGTTTCGGTCGGAGCTGCGGTGCGCGCGGTGGCGGTAGATTGGTAGGAGTCTCGTAGCAGGCGTTTGTGTTCTGTGTCTTCTGATGCTCGTGGGTGGTCTTCGCTGGGTCGGAAAGGACGCTCAGGCATGGCTGGCAGGCGGTTTACGCTGGGCGTGAGCTCGTGAGCCATGATGGCCGATGAGCTGAAGAAGGTATTTCAGGTGCAGGAAGTGTATGCGGTTGAAGAATGCTGAAAGAGTGGCAACCGTGAATGGAAAAGGACAGTCTGTCCGCGTAACGAAAATCGAAGGTGGGATAAGAGAACCACAGCCTGGCGAGAGGACTCAACTCATAAAATACCACAACAGAAGAGAGGTCAGACTTTTCCTACCGTTGCTATGCCATGCTCGTCCTTCTCCCCGACAAACACCAGCCTCGTCATCGCCCCGAATCTCGGCAGCCTCGCAAATTGCAGCATCCTGATGGCGATCATGGGATCGAGGATCCCCAGCCTCGAGAATCTAGGGCAGCGCTCGAGCGGCCGGCCGACCCCAGCAAAAGAGGTTGATACAACAACCATGGCCAGGGAGCACGTGTAAGTCGAGATGCAGCCCACAATCCGCGCAGCGTCGCTCGCAGGCATGTCCCTCGCGGGAGGCAAGCTCGGACGAGACCGGTGCCGGCGCGACGGCGAGTGAGGCGAGGCCGTCGGGCCAGATGGATGCCCGACGTTTCATTGTTGACAGGCGTTGTCTCTGTCGTCACAGCGACTGCCTGCCGCATCGCCGCTCTTGACGGCGATCTGGGAAATATAGATAAGGAAGAGTGGACGATGTTCTAGGTTGTAGAGGCGTGAGGTCAACGCTGCACCGAGGCTACATACTCGGATCTTCATTGGCCGAGACGCACGGGAGCTAGCGGGTGTCTGCATCTTTTGTGAGGTAGCAAGACGCTTGACAGGAGGAAGAAAGGTTAGGCAGAGGTGCGATGCACTGCACGAGTTTCACAATGGTTGGAAAATGGGTCAGATGCTCTTTTCCACCCCTGACAGGCGTGAAGGCTGCAGATGGAATCCAAGAAGACGCATACACATGCAGCGCATCAACGGTGTGGATTGACTCTCCATCGAGACATAGGTTGTTCGTGTCCTATGAATTCTCTACGGCCGTTTAATCATTCTTGCCCTCGCCCATGATGCGCAGATGATGCTGCTCCATTCAAGAGCTGCCCTCTTTCTAATGCCTAGGATTTCCTCTTGGGCGACCGCTTTGCCACCGAAATCGCAGTCAGTCGTCGGCAAGTCCAATCCACCCCCCCTACTCCAATCGAATGATCCATCCATCCCCTTCAGTCTCGCCTCTCGCATTGACACCCCCCCACATCACCACCGATTTCCCATCTGCCATGACATCGTACGCAAAGCTCCCCCTCGGCCCGGGGTGCAACTTCCCCTCTCCAGTCTCCAACCCTTCCGGCGGCAATACTTCAACCTCCGCCCAGCTGTGCTCACCACTCTCATATCCCAGCGCCCATCGGATGGAGTCTTTCACATAAGCTGGCGAGATCATCTCCGCGTACGTGACGGGATCCTGGTTCGCCGCGCTAGTGCTAGGCAGCTGGAATGCCCACGTGTCGCTCCAGTAATCTCTTGGGAGCGATTGCTCTCCGCCAGAACGCATGGTGGCGTAAGGATCGGCGGAAGCATTGGGTGGGTGTTCAGGAGCACGCGCACCCAGCATGTAAATCAGGAAGTTGCGTCCTTGGCCTGTCGAGATAGGCACAAGGCCCGCTTCTATGCGCGGAAGAGGGCCAGGGGTGACCGGATTGTGGGGGAATCCGACGGTCTGCCATTTGCGGTCCTCATCCGGCGGTGCATCAAGGGAGAAGAAATGCAAGTCGCTGCTCATGCGGTCGTTCGCCGCGACGAGGTAGAGGATGCCGCCAATGACGGCCGCGTTTGTTGTAGAGACGGGGGCATCGGGAAGATGCGTCCAGTATTTTTTGACGTAATCGAAGTGCCAGAGGTCTTTCATCGCTTTGCCCTTGGCGTCGGTCCCACCGTAGACGACAAGATTGTTGCGATGATTGAAAATGCGAGCGCCGCTACGAGGGCGAGGTCCTGCTTCGCGGTCGTAAGATTGCAGCTTCTCCCAGGCCGACTTTGCTGTGTTGAATAGCCAGATCATAGACGCTTCATTCTCAATCGTCTTGCCAGACTCGTCGAGGCCGCCGAAGACCGCGACACAGACATTAAAGGCACAGGCGGCGTGCTTGGTGCGTGGCTGAGGGAGTTTGTTGCCTTGAACGTCCGCAACGGGAGGGATGACGGCGTACTCAGGCTCTGCCTTCTCGCCCGAGTGTTCGAGTGTCACCACGTGAACATCGTTGCTTGCGACTTTCCCGGCGCCAGTCTCGCCGCCGTAGATGTAAGCCTTGTTGCCAACCACGGACAATGTGTGATGTGCTCTCGTCAATGAAAGTCTAATCTTCGGTGTGAGCAGTGGTAACGTGCCATTTGGTTCATGTTTCACTGTACCTCGTTTCATCGTCCGAAGAGGTGGCCACCTGATTGAAGGTGGATTTCAATGGCAATGTCGGTTTGGCGACGTAATATGCACCGACTCCAGCTTGGACCGTGGTCGAGACGGCTTCCTCGGCTGCCCAAGCACCTGCCGCTACTTCGGCCATGTTGCTCACGTATATCCAAAAACGCTGAATCGGACGGGTTCACAAATGGTTTGAAGCTCGAGCTGGGGAGATCGAAGCTCGCAAGTGGAGATGATACTTGCGTGTAGTAAAGTGGTGAAGCTAGCTAGACTTCATGGGGGTTGGAGGTTGGTCCTTTGCCCAGCACTCTTGCCTCACACACCACCCTATCCGGACTAGTGTGTCTTGGCATATGTGCTCTCTGACATCTCAAGAGATCAAACCTGGAAGACGCAGGTGAGTTCGGGCGCCTTAGAAGGAAGAAAATCCTCGGTCTATTGGTAAAGCGAGAGTGCTATCTGAGCACTTTGGCTTTTCTCTCCTCTGGCTCAGTCGTCCTGACGTTGGGAAAATCCGGCTGGAGCTCTAGACAAGAGAATCCCGAGGTGATTCTGAGATACCTGCTCAGGTAGTATGTGTCTGTACGTGTTACTGGGAGAACCCAGCGACCTCTGAATCCATGGTTGCAGAGCCGTCAATTGGGGCTATCCTACGCAGAGACCATTACGGGTGTACAGTACAAGGAAGGGGTGCTCTCGGAGCCGAGCTCAGCGAAGGCGACGCAGGTCAGGGCATGTGGACAGACTTTTAATGTACTGTAGTTTTCATGAATCGTGGTGTGCTTTGCTTGAAGAAATGCTTTTGCCATTGTGCGCGTGGGAATGCCACATCCTTCGTATAGCTGCTCTTTCTGGGGAAACATCAAGTCTTCCTCCCTTCTTTCTTTCGTATTGCCTCGGCGCCACCGTCTCCTGCGAAATGTCACCCCCTGTTCCCCCCTCTGCTCGAACTGTCTCGTCTTGGTGCTCATGTTTCGATCAACGACTGTCGTCCTGGACGCGCATAGAATAACCACTCGAACTTACGGCCGCCGACGACTCATCAGGCAAACTCTGCAGAGAGTGCAGCGCCCCCTCTGCCACAATGTCACTAGCTTTCTTCTCTTCTTTTCCGTGTCTTGCCTGGATACTCATGCTCCGTGCAGCGACTGGCTGCCTTGGTGCACATGAGATGAGTAGGCCGTCATGCGATCGTCAACAGCACCACGAATGAATGTCAAAGAAAGCGGTCACGACGTCTGACCGCCAAGAGGAGGGAAAAAGAGACATTCCTCATCGACGTCACAAAGTGTCCACGACATTCTACCATCGAAAAACAAAACACTCTAAAAAGGAGACACCAAAAAATTCCCCAACCTTACCTTACCTCCACCGCGCACACAAGACGAACATCACCAGCGCGATGGCACTGAGGACCAAGCAAACCCCCGCGAAGGGATTTGACATGATCGGGCGAGCTCAAGGTGTCAATGAATTGAAGAAAGGAGCTACCTAAAAATGGGCTTTTGTTGCGTTGCGCGGCGGCACTTGTGGCTTGGCTCTTGGGTGAGAGCAAACTTCCGAAGATTGAATATAGACCCTTACTTTTGCAGGGTTTTGTGGGCGTGGCGGGTCAGGGGCGGCGCGCGGGATTGTCCGGCTGAAACTGCTGAGGAAGGAGCGACCTGGTCACGTGCTGTGGTGCACAACCAACGCGTGGAATCGCGGCCGGGTTCAACGTCACCAGACAGCGCGTATGAGGAGGGCATGGACTTACGGGTTCGCGCGTGGGGACATCAGAACCGAAGTTGGGGCCGCGGTCGTTGGTGCCATATTGCAAGATCAAATATTAGGCACGGCAATGGCCAGCAGGGGATTCGACAACGGTGGGGCATTCCAGGGCGATCTTGCGGCAGAGGCGAAAAGGACGCACCGAGGATGGCTGCCGGCGCTCGATATCTGCCAGTACGATAGGCTCACAGATGCGAAGACGATAATAGACCTAGGGCATGGCGCCAAAAGATAGGAGTCGGGTTACTGAAGCCTGCTGGCGAACGGGACACGGAGCGAGACCTGGTACGGTAAGAGCATGGAGTGCTCATTTACTTTACGCGGGTCGTGTCTCAACCGTGGAGTCCTGGTCAAGAGGGGCAATGGGTCACTGTTGAAGGTGACAGAGAGTTGGCAGGATGGTGGCGCGGGAAGTGAATCGGGTTGAGCAGCGGGAGCGAGCACATGGACGAGGCCGTGATGGGCCGGACATACTCGCAGTGGAATTTCCAGGTTCTAGGGGTCCAATGCTAGGTTGATTGGTCTGTCGTCCCTTCTTCTGTTCCCTTGGTCGAAGGCGGCTTCCCTCGATACTCGCGTGTGGCGAACATTCGCCCGCGACCATTCTGCCTCCCGGCCCCTCCTTCTTCTGTCCCTCGAGAGTTCTAGTGCCTCTCCTGGCGAGGCCGAGCGCCGTGGTGTACATACGAGCACCACGGGCAGAGCTTGAAGCGTGTCGTAGCCATGCCCTTCGTGCCGTCTCGCAATGGCCCCGCGATCTTCGGGTCCCAGTGGGCCACTCTGCATCTCGGCCGAGGTGTGCGTTGAGAGTGGCCCTTCGAGGAAAACGGCAGCGTCGTGTGTGGCGGATAGTTCGAGGGTTGGTGCCGCCACCTTTACTGCGATTCCTGCAGTGCTCCACGTGGTGATGGCCAGCAGGGGTGTTGTCCGAATGGCGAGTCGCGGCTTGTGGTCTCGGACCTGAAGACGCAAGCCATAGCGAAGACAGGAGGTCAGGCTCAGTCTTTCATTGTCCATCATTTGACAACGCTCTGCTTGTTCAGCGCGCCAGAAGCCATCCACGCAGCCCCCAGTGCGGCTAGCGACGCAGCGCCCGCCACCTTCTTGAGCCAGCCCTCACGCCCTTGCACCATATCCATAGCCACTCTAACACTCTCCGCGTTCTCCTTCTCCGGTCCCTGATGAGCCTTATGAGAGGGCTCAACATCCTGCTCCTCGCTCGTGCCCTCGCGCTCGGCCTGCACACGCTCGAACATTTTCTTCAGCTCCTGCAAATCGCTCTTCCAGTCGCCAGACCCAACCTCTCGCCCCTCCACATCCCCGACTTCGACCCCCTGCACATTCCCGAAGAAGTCCAGGACACGCGTGCTGCGCCCGCCCTCGTCGCCGCCGGGAAATAAGTCGTACCGCACACCAGCGTCCGAGTGCACGCGCTCGAACGTCTGGTAGTCAAACAGCTCGCCCATGCGCACATCATTCGAGGAGCTATTCAAATACGTCTCCAGAAACTCGAGGTAGAAGTAGGTCCACCGGTCAATGACAGCGACGCCCACATCCTGGTCCGCATGGTGGCTGTAACTGCTCTGATCCAGCGCACTGCTCCCTGTCGCCAGGACCCCGGGGCTATAAAACCGCCTGTACATCGTATTCGCCTGGCACGTATCAATCATGAACAGCAACTGATGAAACCGCCTCTTCTCACTCATCTGCTCAAACGCGTCCGCCAAATCAAACGACGAGATCTCCTCACTATCCTGAAATTTGAGAAACTCATCCCCACCGTGCCCGGTCATGTAGATGAGCACGTTGCTCTGCGCGTTGGTCATCAACCGCTTGCTGAGCGGGTGCGTTGCGGGCCAGCGGTCCGTCAGCAGGCGGATGAAGGTCTCGACCGTGACCTCGTTGCCGCGGTAGTCGACCTCGATGCCGCCCATGCCGACCTGCTCGAGTGCGTCGCGCGCGTCGTACAGGTCCAACGCCCGGCTCTTGGAATTGAAGACGCTGCCGGGGAAGCTGTTGCGCGGGTTGCAGGCCATGTCGTCCGGAAGCATGAGGATGATTTGTGAGTCGGGGATGCCGAGGCGTTTGACCGTGCGATAGAGGGAGAGGGTGTTGGCGAGGTGGCGGTAGTTGAACCAGAAGCGGCTGGTGCTAACGAGGACGGCCCAGTTGTTCGTGTGGGTTGCGGATGTGACGAGGGCGAGGCTGAGTAGGGCGAGAAGGGCGAGGAGGCCGTGAAGCATGCTTTGAAGGCGCATCGTGGGCTGACAGAATGCGCAAGGCACTCGTGAGGCGGAAGTAATGGCACTTGGAGCTAGAATGTGCCCGCTCTGTAGAGTTCAGAAGTCCAGACGATGAAGCCCACTGTCGAGATGTCGATGTTATGTCAGCTGCCCGTGATCTTCAGAGTTCCTACCCTTTCAGGCAGGAGCCCAATGTCCTCTTCGGTATCTGAACGTGGGTGCGGAAGTGGCCGCTGCGATCGCTCGTAGTCTGTCTGCGGCTAAGGAGTAGGTATTTGCTTCTGGTGGGTCCCAGCAGGTCAAAAGGAATTGTAGGTTTGCTGCAATATTCTGGTGATTAGGGAAACTGCTGTGTGCAGCTTGCCATTTTGATCAGACGGACTTAATGTGATCAACAAACACGCCTACAAGGAGATCGTAAATGCGTTCACCCTAGCCGGTGTAGCCGTTGATTCGTTACTATTGTAATATCTCTCGTCTCATCCACTTCACACTTTGAGGCGTTCAAGATCTCAATCACCCAATCGCAAACCCATCGCTCTACCAACCTCCCACCCTCGCGTACTCTGAGCTGAGCCCTGTCCCTTACCATCTGGCGCGTCGCGCGCTGCATTCCCTTATCTTCACTTCCTCTCGCCCTTGTGCCTACACTGGGCTTCGCCAGCAGTAGGAACTGTCCTCTAGAGTCTCATGTCCTCACATGCGCGCGGTGGGTTCTCCAAGCCTTCCATCGCCAGGCTCAAAACCCGATCCGAGTCGTCGCATTCCGAGATGCATCGATCCAATTCAATTTCAGCCACTCAAACCCCCTCACCCCTCACCCCTCGGACCTCACCTCTCTCACCCCCACTAGCGCCCCCAACTTCTCCTCCAC
>JAWXCT010000140.1:80705-98602 GCA_034509035.1 Saxispiralis lemnorum
CCCCCATCAACATGCACCCTCACCCCAGACCCCCGCGTCGCCTCCACCACCTCCGCCAGCGCATCCAGCGTCGCCACCGACCCATCCAACTGCCGCCCGCCATGATTACTCACAATGACCCCGTCCGCCCCATGCCGCACCGCCAACGCAGCGTCCTCCCCCGTCAACACACCCTTAACCCACAATTCCTGGTCGATGGAAAGCTGCTCCCGTATCCACGGCAAAGCAGTCTCCCACGTCAGCGTCGGGTTCGGCGCGTGCGTGTGGAACGTCACCGGCCCCGAGGGCGGCTTGCGCGCCCCGTCCTCCGCCGTCGAGCCCGCCATCGGCGTCCCGCCGTTGCCTTGCTCCCGGTCCTGGTCACGCGGGAAGTTGGCGATGCGGAGGTGCGGCGGGAGGGTGAATTTGTTGCGCGTGTCGGCGTGGCGGCGGCCCAGGTACGGCGTGTCGACCGTCAGGCAGATGGCTTTGAACCCGGACTCTCGGGCGCGGCGGAGCAGGGCGGCGCTCTCGTCGTGGTTTTCGAAAAGGTAGAGTTGCAGGGCTAGGGGGACGGACGCGCCGTTCCCCGCCGCGGCCGCGACGTCCTCGACGCTCCGCGTCGCGAAGCTGGACACGCCCATGGCGACACCGTGGGCGCGCGCGGCGGCCGCAGTGGCGGTTTCGCCCTCCGGATGGGCGAGGCATTGCATTGCCGTCGGCGCGATACCGATGGGGAGGGAGACGGGGGCGCCGAAGACGGTGGTGGACGTGTTGATGCGCGAGACGTCGCGGAGGACGCGGGGGCGGAGGCGGTACTTGGTGTAGGCGGCGTTGTTGGAGCGGAGGGTCGAGTTGGCGTCGGCGCCTTCGTTGTAGTAGTCGCGCGTCTGCTTGTCCATGCGGTCGTGGGCGTGGGCCTCGAGGTCGGCGAGGGTGAGGATCTCCGGGGGAAGCATGGTGGTGGCGTTTGTCTTAAAGCTGAGGCTAAGGAAATGGATGTTGGCCAGTGAATACTCGACCGTGAAAATGGAGAAGGAAAGAGCAGAGAGACGACGAAGAGAGGAAACAGACGCTCGACAACTCGACTTGCATAGACTTCGATTAGCTGCCCATCTTTACCATGGCGGGGCGTCCTTCGATGACGTTCGATCTCGCAGCAGCGGAACCTGTCCATTCCCGGCGATCTGGGGCTGGATAGGGCTGTCACTCCACTCTCCGCGGCTGGGGCCGTGGCGCAAGGTATGTAGGGCTGATTCTCAACCTCACCCCAAGCCTTTCGTGTTTCGTGGCGATTGTATTTCCGGCAATGAAGCGCATTTTAGCTGCGGGTGAGCATACCAACTGCTACATGTCGAAGCAACCAGCTCCTCCTTGCATCACTTCGAGGATTCACCACAAACGCTCCCATTCCCGGCTCTGGCAGTACCGCAGGTACCCGCAACGCCGAGGCTCAAACCCATTCAACCAATTCGAGACATGGCTTGTTCAGTCTATTGGACCTTGCTGAAAATACGAGACGTGACTGCATGCTTGGTGAAGAAGGGGTCTGCATGACAAGGTGCTATGACCCTCAATGATGTCTTGGCAAGGGCGAAGCTCTCTATCACTCGAAGAGGTGGCCACCATGCGTGCGTACTTTCCAGCGTCGCACGTACATTTCGCGCCTGATGAATGACCTCCGTGCACCGGCAGAAATAACTGTCGTAGTGTGCTCACGGAGCAATAGACTTTGCCACTGCCAAAAGGAAAACCCCCGTGTCCGGCACCGACGGGCGCCCGGAAACCAAGATAGGCACGACAGAAGTTCGCCCGCTCGGATCCGAACCCCCGACCTTCACACCTTTTCTCCGCCAATCCAGCAAAACGGAAGGCCCACTACCGCCTCGAGGAGGAGGCAATGGGCTAAAGCAAACTCGCGCCGGGCGACCCTATATGTCTCCACCACTAGGGTGGGGAGCCTGTCGGGCGTTTGACTTTTCCGTCCAGCAGGTGCAGGCGAGGCATGCTGGCTTCAGGCCTCGAGGCTGTCGATGCCGAGCCAGGGCCTGGACGGCAGTGCGGTAACAAGCGCCGTACGGTGGGTGATTGGCCCCCCGGGGGGAGGGGGAGCAACATTGTTGGGGTTCAATCCGCTGCCGAATTTGTGGAAGCGTAGTTGGGGAAATCCAATATGTAGACTGGGTGGGATTCGCGGGGGGCGGGGGTCCTGTGTCGGCGCTTCGGCCGCCGGTGGGTTGTCGGTGGCGGGAGGTGGCGCTTCTTCCTGTCTTCTGCACGGTGTTTTGGGCAGCAACACGTATAGAAGGGCAAGTTCAACATCATGTCCATTGCGTAAATTGTCGCGCGAGGACTCGTGCCTTGTGAGGACATGCAAAGGATTTGGAAAAGTGCTCCCCTTTCTAGTCTCTCGATCGCTCCTTTCCGGTTCCGAGACAGGTCGTTGTTCTCCTAGATTTTGCCTTTGGCTCGCATACAATCAGTCACGCTTATTATCTCAGTACCATTACGCTCAAGACGCCTTGGAGCAGGCCAGGACTCTTACTCTCGTGGTCTTACGAGCACAAGGCGGGACGAAGACGACGACGGTGTTTCAAAAGGGACATGACAACATAACAGGCGTCTTACTGCACGCTTGACCTACTGATGGGTATCATTCCGTTTCATCATCTTTCATGACCTCTCATGCGAAAAATGCCTTCTTCGACTTCTTCCCAACGACCTCGTCCTTCAGTCTGCCCCGTTTCTTTCCCGTCTGTCCTTGACCATGTAAAGGAATTTCCCTTTCCCGCCGCTCAGTTTCCTCATTTCCTGTCTGTACAATCTCCTTAATCGTCTGGCGCGACAGACAGCCGTCGATGTGCTCATTGAAAATTCTCTCGTCGGCGGTTTGCGGCACCGAACAGATGGGACAGATCCACTGCTCGATGGATGCTTTGCTTTTCTCTTGCTTAGCTTCGGCTTCCGCGCGTTCGGTTTCGAGGATAGAACGCCAGGCAAAGCCGTTCGCGAGACGAGTATAGTCGGATCTGCGCTGAGATACTTCTTCCTCAGGTGTTAACGCTGACTTTCGGTCGTCGTGCGACTCGCTGTACTCCTGCGAGAGGCGTTCAATCTCTTCCGCTTCTTCCTGACGCTCGCGCTTGGCTGCATCTTCGAACTCAGAGTCCGGCCAAACCTGCCAGCCGTCCTCATCAACAGGTACCTTCACTGTTGACGAGGCTGCGCCATCCTCGCGTGAATTCTCACCTTGCTGCCGCACCCTCCCAAAGAAATCCACATTGCCCTTCTTCATGCTGACAAGATGCGTGCACCTCAGGCCCAGCAATCTCAGCCTGATCCCGGGTATCTCCTTTTCGAGCTTCGCCAGCATGGGCAAACCATAATGGTACAGATCTTCCTTCGTGTTAACAGCTTTTAGCGGCTGCACTTGCCGACTTAGGACCTCGTACGAATGAAGCTTGACTTTCAGCACCAATGTTCGCCCCTTGAACTGTGTGCGCTGCATGTCCTTTTCCAGCTCTTCGGCGGTATGCCACAGCTTCTCTCTCAAATCGTTGGGTTCCGAGATGTCGTGGAAGGTCGACTCTGTGCCGACACTTTTGCGTTCTGACTCTTCCAGCGGACGGATCTCTGTTCTGCCCAGTCCGAGATGGACGGTCATTAAGAATTGGAAGGCTTTCTCGCCGAACAGCCGTTGAACATAGTGTCGCTGTGGATAGATGTCTCCACACGTCTTGATCCCAATAGCGTCGAGCTCGCGCTCGAAGACTCGCCCGATTCCGTTAACTTTTCTCGTTGGCAGGTCGCGCATAAACGCCATGATACTCGCACGGTCAGACGGCAGACAGAACTGCCCGTTCGGCTTGTTTCTATTGCTGCAGATCTTGGCTAATTTTGCATTGGCTGCGATCCCCGCGGAGACAGTGATTTTGGACTCTTCAAAGACCTCCGCCCGCATCTGTGCCACTGCTTCCTCAGGGTTCATCTCATGCTCCTGACAGTACGCCGTGATATTTAGATACGCCTCGTCCATGCTCGCACTCTGGAAATGCGGGTCATATCGAGCAAACACTGCGCGCGTCTCCTTTGCTTTGGCCGTGTACTTATCAAAATTCAGCGGCAAGTGAATCAGCTCTGGGCACAGCTTGTCCGCCACGAACCCGGCCATACCACTGCGACACCCATACTTGCGCGCGACATAGTTGCAAGTGGTCAAAACCCCACTTCCCACGGCAAAAGGCACCTCTCGCAGCTCTGGGCGATCCAGCTCCTCCACCGCTGCATAGAACATGTCGCAATCCACATGCACTACCTTCTCGCCCAGCTCGCGCCCGCACTCTAGCTCGGCAATGTATGCGTCCGCGCGCTTCAGCTCGTTCTTCAGCCCGCCCGTTGCTTCTGTGCGCTCCAGCTCTCGCTTCTTGGCGAGGATGCGGCTGATTTTGACGGTGAGGGTCTTGTCTTTGTTCTCCTCGTTGGTGAAATACTTGGAGCCTTTGCTCGCGTTGTAGATAATCTCGCTGACTGTGCGCTGGTCGACGCCATCTTGGCCTGACTTGGTGAGCGACGGGCCTAGCAAGTGGTACTTAAGGGAGTGGTGCTGGCTGGCGGGGGGTGGAGCTGTGGGGGACTGCTGGATGTGTGAGTCAGCTGTCGTCTCATTAGGCGGAGGGTCGGGAGATGTCATGATTGCATAAATTAATGCCCGAGAAGACAACAAAAGTCTGGGGATCCAGACGAGATGGAAAGTTGTGATCTGGAGGAAGAGTGACGCCTGCCACACGCGTGTTCACGTGCTTTCAGGCTAATGAATGACGATCTCCGACGCAGGGTGGGGGGATAGGGCTGACGCACGATCCCGTCCCGAGTCGGCATTCGCCCGAGACCCTCGAGACAAGGATGGCCGTCCCGCGTTGTTTGGAGAGCAGTACAGCAGACCCCCCGATTGGTAACGCATCACACCAACATCCCACGACGACATACACCGCCATCCACCCCGACTCAGAAGCTTGAAGGAAACGACAATCGCTGTGCTGAACCAGAAGGAGAAAGCATCGAACCAACAGAACCCCAAGGATGCTTTGCAGGGCAAGCGGCGCCCAGCGATAGAAGGACTTGCGCAACAAAGAGACGAAGCGTGATATACCGACGATACGCATACGAATCAACGCCTCGCCCACTTGGCACGACGTATTGCAGCGTTCTGATGGGGCTAATGTGTGCGCCACGGTAGCACCCTGATCGCAATGTCCGCCGACCGCAACACCGCACGCCATCAGCCTTTACGACCTACCCCGGCTTCGAACCATACAACTCGGCCTCCGCTCACTCCGCGAGTTACTGCAACTAGTGCGACGCCTTCCAGCAGACCGACCGGATCGAAAGCGACCCCCAGCACACGATCTGAGCCGGCGCCACCAAGGGTAAAGGGAATTGTTAGTTCGCAAAGCAACAATGCACTCTCTACGGCTCACGTCACGCCACGATCGTCTGCGAGGAATTCTCGAGTGGAGGGCATCAACACCCCTCCTTCACAAGATCAAAATGCTTCCGCGACGTCTAGAACCAACTCGTCAACAGAGCGCCTAAGACTGAGTCCCCCACATCACCCAGGTGAGCGCAACAGCGGTACGGGACAGAGTCTGGGGGTTTCAGGCAGACCAAGCCCGCACAAGTCGAGCAGTGTCGCCAGCGGAACGGGTGCGAGCAGCAACAAGACGCAGCCACATTTGATCAGGTCCCCGGGGTTTGCCGATCTCAGCCATCAATCTCCCGACGAGAGCATTGAGAGCCGCTTCTTCCACGCAAGTGATGCGCCAAAACATGAATCGGCGCCTAAGAAGCCTCAGCAGCAGGCAAAGAAGTCGACGACATTCTTTCATGCGGATGGTAAAGAGGAAGCAAGGCTGACCACGTGTGCGAAAACCTCTTCGCCAGTGCTGTCTGCAGTCTCAGACAAGCGGGCTTCTGGGCCTCGGATACGCTCCGATGGCAACTCAAATCCATCTAGAAGCCCACCTACGCTATCGCCGTCGTTTAACGGGTCTGTCTCAAGCGCGACAGCCTCGGGTTGGCCGGCGTCATTGGGATCGGCTTCGGGCCAGGCCGCAAAGCCAAGGTCGCCTTCTCCAAGCAAGGAGAACATTCATCTATCCTACCGCAAGGGGGCATCACAAATATTTGGACCCCGTCCTACACAACAGCTGCCGCCGGCAATATCGAACCCAAAGCGCCGGTCTTCTTCAGAGCGAAGCGTCAGCCTCGAAAACCCAGTGATCACAACTCCACATCGCAAATCCCCCAGCCTCTCCTCCATAGATTCAGGCAACTCATCACAGCCTCGACGCCGATCTGCAACTACAGCCGAAATAAGTTCTCAGCAGCCTTCTCCCTTGACACAGGAGATCAAACCCGCTACACACCCGAGAATAGCAGCAAGGCCAGCAACAAGCCGTCCACCAGAGATTGACACAAGTCAGACTTCGCCGCCCGATCCACATCCTGCCTTCAGCCCAACGAAAGGCGTCAGCGAGCTCGCGGCCGACGCGCGTCGCGAACGCAAGGTACTGGACCTCGAAATATCAAATAGTTCTTTGATGGCCATCAACGCCAGCCTCGAAAGGGAAGTGCGCAAGCAAAAATCCGAGCTTAAACGCTTCCGCCGCCTCTCTCGCGCAGGTCGTCTCTCCAGCGCCATCGAACCCACCCCATCCCGCCGAACAGACACCCTTCCCACCCTCGGCGAGGAAGATGACGACTCCTCGAGCGCCGACACACCGCACCGCCTTCCAGACCCCAATGACGACTTCACCGAAAGCGACGCCGACTCCGACGCCGACACGGGCTCCATCACCAGCTCCTCCCCGCTCAGCCCCTCGATGGCGCAGTCGCGCCGCCATTCCGTCCGCTTGGCCAAGGACGAGCAGCGCCTGCAGGTCGATCTTGAGAAGCACCGGGAGCTGCTCGTGCAGAGCCAGAGCATGAACCAAAGCCTGCGCCGCTGCACGTACGCGACGGAGGAGATGATCCGCGAGGGGCAGAAGGCTATATCTT
The DNA here is from genome assembly GCA_034509035.1 of Saxispiralis lemnorum. Taxonomy (NCBI): domain Eukaryota; kingdom Fungi; phylum Ascomycota; class Dothideomycetes; order Mycosphaerellales; family Aeminiaceae; genus Saxispiralis; species Saxispiralis lemnorum. The sequence continues at coordinate 87,741 of JAWXCT010000140.1, forward strand.
ACTCGGTGCGGGTGTCGGATGTTAAGCTTGGCGGGCGGGTTTTGAATGGTGACGCTTCGGATGACGAGGGAGGGCAGATTGATGTGGACGACGACCTCGATTCGGTACGCGACGGGAACCAGGGCTCACGGAGTGACGCGGGTGATGGTGGTGGGGGAGGGGAAGAACTCGAAGCACACGACGAGATCGCTGAAGACGACTCGGCCGAGCAGCACGCGAAGAGTTTCCTCGACGTATGGACAGGACTTGGAGGACGGCCGAGCGTCGAGGGCAGCGACGGCGACTCGGGCATCGAAGCTGACCGGCCGCCGTGGATAGGCAGGTTGCCGGAGGCCGTAGGAGTCGCTGGATCTGCGGCGCCCGGACAACCTTAGGATGGGAGGCGGGCGCCGATTCCGCGGCGTTGCAGGCCCAGAAAACCGGGAGAGGGGCATGATTCATGACGTGGTGTTCTAGAAGGCTCGGGCGGGTACACTCCTGGTCTTTCTTTGAATTTTGTGGGATTATAAAATGCGACTGGATACCCCCTTTGCTTCTACGTTAGTCAGATGTTTTGGAGAATGTCGGAGACAATGTTACGCAGAAGGCCTCTTACCGTGATTGCAAGGATAGCAGATACAGATTGTTCGAATTCAGGGTGTGACGGGGAGTCTGATGGCACGGAAGTGAATTTGTGTCTCCTGAACTGTTCTTTTGTAGTCGCAGTGTTTTCCTCCATCACCATCTGGCCTGCTCACAAATTCAAAGACCGGCACGATGGATGAGTGTAGCAAGCAACTCTTTCCTGTTTAGGCAAGATACACCATATCTTCCAATGCGTCCCCATATCATCCGGCTCTTACCACTTCGGTTTCAACAAGATTTCAATCAATCATACCATAAAGCAGATCTTCTACTTTGTAGCATCAAGTCTTCAAAAGTTAAAATGAAGATTGCTAGGACGGTGTTGACATCGTGTTGACGGGCTGTTGACGGCTGCGGACAGACCGAGTGTTAGTCTCGAGTGCGCCAGGAAACGCAATTGCAAAACACAAGGCTGGCCTCAAGGTAGCCAAATCCACCTGGAAGAGGAGAAGAGCAATGATGGGCATCCTCGTGTTGTTCTGTTATACATCCACATACGCAGTATTACATGACAATCATTTGGCTGCAGACATCGAAGTTGGAGTGGAGTTGGTAGACGGGACTGATACATATTTTCCGCAGCCTGACGATCCAAGCGAGTTGGGAGATTGGTGAGCTGGTATGTGCTCTCCATGGGCGATAGGCGTCAGTCGGAACGTCCACTCCTTTCGCTGACATCCCGGTTCGGATATGCTTAAGTTGGAAACGATGGATGACGGAGGCTCCCCTTGCGAGAGGAAGGAGTACTTTCAAACTGTACTTGGAAATACGGCCGTGCTGTAGTCGTTACTATCAAAGCATGACGTGCATGAGAAATGTGTGCCTCATTTGCGGTGTTCCAAGTGCGTAGTGCCTTGCGAAGACAAAATGCCAATCAACGAACCGAGAGAGGCCTGGACGGCATCGGCGCCATGATCATGCCAACCTCCAGAAATCAAGACAGACAGCCTAATTGAAGTCATGCCAGCAGTCCGAGCAGTACCAGCCGTCCGGGTTGTCGAAGACATTCTCCGTCTTCCATCCTTCAGACCAGAGAGTGGCATTTTTGGCGCTTATCTCGTAGAAGCACGTCGGCAGCCCCCCACCCTCCACGTAAATCGACGTGTCGGCCGGGTCGAACTCGCCGCCCTTATTTCCGTTAACTCTGTTGCACTCGTAGGCCATGGTATAGTACTCTTCCAAGTCGAAGCCCCACTTGTCCGTGATGAGCTCCATCTCTTCATCCGTGGGCCACATGTAGGTGCACTTGATATGGTCGCCCCACCGGTGCTCCTCGGTGTTGCTGCAGCTGTAGGCGCGGGTCGTACTCGCGTACATGATGCCGAAGCACATGCCGCCCTCGATGTCGGGCATCCAGATCTGCGTCCCTTCGCCACAGTCAGACTCCTCGACACCAGGGTCACCGACGATGCGGTAGTAGGTGTTGTTGAGGGCAGCGTCGACCAGCTTCATGGACTGTCGTGAGGCGAGCGTTAGTCGAGCAAATATGTCGTGGGTAACTAGCAAGACTCACCAAGTGCGACCAAACGTCGTCGAATGCGTTGTCGTACGAGTACGCCGTCTCGCTCAAAAGCCTACGATAGCTGTTAGCGCGAGCGAGTCACGGATGTGGGAAGCACAGCACCTACCAAGTACCATCTGCGAAGAAAGCAGATATGGGGTTCTCCCATTCTTCGCCGTTCGGCTGGTAACCCATGGCAGGAAGATCCGACGGGCTTGCGTCCACCAAAAAGTCTGCAATATGGGACTCCATTTGATTCTCGATATTATCAACAACATTGTCCGAATCAGTGGACTTGGCACCGACAGCGAGCGCCAGCTGCGACTTTAGCCTGTCGATGATGGCTGTGAAGATATCTTGCAGGGCTCCGTCGAGATTCTCGGCTTCGACCACAGCCCCATCGCCGGCCGTCTCGTCCTGCCACATGCGCGCGACGTAAGCTCCTTCGAGAAGGGCCGGGGCAACAGCAGTGCCGGTCCACCCGAGTTTCGCAGCGCCTAAGCCAGGGCCCTGCAAAGATGTCAGTACATGAGACAGGCTTGGACGATTCTGAATTGAACTTGCCCCGAGAGCGTAGCCGATTGCTGCAGAACCCATACCCAGCGCGAAAGCGAGCGCTCTTGGTACCGCCGAGTCCGGTGGCCGCGAGAAGTCAGAAACAATGTCGTCGATATCCAGGGAGCTGTTGAGGACGCTCATAGTGAGATGATCTCGCATAAGCTCCATGTGGGTTTGTAGTCGCATCACCGCGTCCAGGATCCAGTATACCTGTCCAGTGCCATTCGCAACCATGTCTTCGCAAACAATGGGCGGCCTGCAGGTGCCCCCCATGACGGCACAATCATTGCCCCAAGTATCCCCGCTGAGTGGGAGATACATGTCAGCGAGCTTTGTGACCCAGTCCTCGCTAGGTGGGTTGGTCGTGCCCGTCAGCCAGACGTCCAGAAATGCGCCAGCGCCACGATTGTTCCAGACATCCCAGGCGATTTCGAGCGAGTTGACGTCCGTGTTCTCACACATTTCGACTGCCGATGTGAAATTGACTTGCTTTGCTTCGAGCTGGCGCTCGTGGAGGATCGGCATAGTTGGGATGGCTCTCGCGCCGACAATGAGCCCAAGACATAGGACTCTTCTCGTTGAAGAAGCCATGGTGAACCGTCAGTAAGCTTGCCCAAGCGATTCCGCAGGAGTTGGTTGAAGGGAGTCCGATGCAGCTGAAATGTGAGACTTCACTCTTGCTACGCGAAGGGGATGAACAGAATACTTATGGGCTTGAGCGATAGTATCAACATCATGATTAGATCTATTTCACCGACCAACCCCGGTGGCCATGCCTCGAACGAGGCGAAAGTGCAGTCCTCCACATCGCTTGCGTTGTTTGACCCATTCAGGGTCGCGAACGTGGAAAAATAGATGAGGCAGCGAGACGGGCACTAGACGATGATACGAAGCTAGGTTGTTGTATGCTGGTCAGCAGGTGGCAGCGCACGCCTGGTTTGATTCAAGATACGTGCTACTGTACGTGGTTGGTGGCGTTTGATCGCCACAATGCCTGTCTAGCTTGCGGTTGTCCGACACAAATTCCAACCTCCAAGAAGTCTTGGGGCTTACTGAAGCTGATAAGCGGTAGGCGTACGAAATCGCATCTCACAATCAACGCTGTGAACGTGTGAATGGGCTGACCTGAACAGAGCAGATAAGCAAGCGCGTTTCAGGTAGCTGTACATTTGCATGACTGGCATGATGCATCCCATGTGCTCATGCTGATCAATTGACGGCAGGTCACACCACTAGAAATGTACGTAAGAAAGAAGTCGGGAGGACGGTCTCCAACGAACGAAGATCAAACCTCCAGCGATTCGAAGCGACACGCAAGTCGTCTTTACGGACCTTTCGCAGAATGGCACATCTACCCGTAGCACTTCCTCTTTAGCAAACAGACGGTGAGCTCAATATTTGGAGTATTCATCTGCTGTTCTTGCTATTATAGCGGATGTTCTTCTTGACTATTGCGGTGAGCAGGCTACAGATGCAGTTGTTCGCCTCACAGAGGCATTGCGCTTAGATGTGCCATTCAGCAGAACGTAGCAACTTCCAAACATTGGATTGTTGGATCACACCTTGCTTGCTATGAAGAGGCTAGTTGAGATCGGGGAAACGTGGGCACGTGTGGGTGAACGTCCAGGCTGGACGCGAACGCGTGCATCAGCTTGCGGCAATATTTCGCGTGGACACGTCCACCGCCCGGGCGTAGCGGGGATGGCCGAAAGCGATTTGCTGTGCTTTTGTTGCCCACGCTCACCAGTACTCAAGAGCTGAGGTCGAAGCTCAAGGGCACGCGAAGCCGGTTCCTCATAGTGCATGACTCGGAACGTCCAGCATGTCTTGGCTGTGCCGCACGTGCAGTCAATTCGGGCTTGGCTTGAAAACCAACACGCTCGGCAACCAACACGCTCGGCGAGAACGTATTCCGGTATAGAGGATCCCGCGCGTCATCAAAGCGACGGCAAGATCTCAAGGGATCTGCCTTGAAATAGGGCATGATGAAAGATAAGGCAGATCTCATGTACAGTGTTACGGTGGCACGCACACGCGGGTGTTGCACGGTCAGCGACGCGCGTGGTCTGCGCCCAGCCGATTGCCGTTGTTGGATTGAGAAAGCCTGCTTTGAGCACCGGAAGACTCGACATTTGCTCTAGAGGAGCTTCATTTGAAGGGTCGTGTATGACATACCCTTTCGCTCCGAGTGATCGCACGCGTGTTGGCCCGCCGCCATGCCATCTTGCGCTTCACTTCGCGATCCCATGTCTTCCACAGTCTGGTAGTAATACATCCTTGAGCAGCTATGCACTTCGTTCAGCCGGGAGCAGCAAATCTAGCCCTTCTCTTGTCTGCGGCCTCTCGATCCTTCTCGCTCAACTGCAAGCCCTTCGACTGAGCAACCCCCCCGGCGGGTCTCTTCTCCCTTTCGCCACCACCCTGCCTCGAACTCCCTCTGCGGGCACCCGCACCAGAACGTCCACCGCGAGTTCTTTTCCGGACACCACCCTCCGGCCCTTCAGATCCCCTCTTCCTTCCCGCATCGTTTGACACCGGAAGCGCCTTGTTTAGCAGTCCAGGCACATCAGTAGTCCCAAACCGCTTCGCACGTTCCAGAGCTTTGATCTCGTCGGTGTTCTCCGGCAGCCCGAATTTGCGCGCGCGAGCCTTGCGCTTTTCAATCTCTTCGTCTAGGGTGCGTTCCGCGACGCCGGATGAGTAGTCTTTCTCCTCCTTCTTCTCCTCAGCGGCCGTCTCCCCCTCCTTGGGCGCTTCTGCAGGCTCGACTACAGGCTCCGTAGTAGGCGCGATAGTGGTGGTGGTCGGGGGTGCAGCTGCGACTTTCAGGTCGTCGGTCTGTGCGGGGTCGACAGCAGGAACCTGGTTGGGTACCGCTTGCGGGTTGGGAACTTCGACGCCCGCGCCGCCAGCTGCGATGGCATTAGACGCGGATTCGGTCGTTGCGACTTTTGCGGTCTCTGTAGCCGGCTCATCGTCCCAGTCGATCTCGTCCTCAACCGGTGGCTTTGTCGTGGGCTGGGTGGTGCGCGCGGGGGTCGCGCCGCTTGAATCGTGCTCTTCGAGTCGTTTCACGAGGTCTGCTTTCTTGCCGGTGTGTGTCAGCCCGCGCTCTTTGCAAAGCGACGCGAGCTCGTCATTCTTCTTCTTCGCGTAGTCGGCCATAGCGTGTTTAAGGTTCGGCGGGGACAGGTGGTGATGATGCGATATGGTGTAATGTGCCTGCCGAGTTGTGAAAAAGGATTGTGGGTAGGGTGCGCGAGAAGTGAAAAGATTATGGTGGAATGGCCGACCGTAGTCAATGCGGTGGGCTTAACAATAGCTTGGGGTGAAGCTGGGAGACGCGCACGGGGGTTCCCGCGTCACTGAAGTTAGTCCCAATACGGAACTCTATTTTGATTAGGGCGCGCATTTGACGCAACAGCACATATCCATCTTCACGATCGCCAGCGCACCTGGCGAACGTACAGGCTCTCCTTCAAGATGGCGACATCACCGGGCTCTCCAACCGCCTTCGAGGACGCGGCCGATCAACCTCCAATCCCCGCTGCGCCCGGCCCACGGGCAACCGCTCTCACCAAGCTCTACAATGACGCGATTTCGCACATTCTCAAAACGATCTCATATCCCAACTTCGCATCATGCTTCCCCACGCCCACTCGCGAAGTCCCCGGCAGCCTGAAAATGCTACACGAGCAGTTCCGCGAGAAGCTGGGGGAGTCGATGAGGCGTGAGTTTGAGGGCATCTTGGAAGACCGGGACGTGGTGAAGGGGCTGAATGGACTGGATGGTCTGGTGGAGGCGGCGCGCGCTAGAAAGGAGAAGGCTTCGACCGAGGGGACGGGCGAGCTCGTGCCGTGAGTGGACTCGCATTTTATGGGGTTGGAGGGCGGAGCTGACGTGCGGGCATGTAGGCCGCACACTTTGCCTGCGGAGCAACTGTACCAGGCGCATGTCGCGCCGTCGATGGTGCAGTACTCAAACGAGCTTGCGACCCGTCAGGAGGAGCTGCAGACGGAGAATGCGGAGCTGCTGGAGCGGGTCATGCAGCAGCGCAGAGATATTGAGATGCTGGTGAAGAGCCTGGAGAATGCGGTGGGGACTTTGGATGCAAGTGTTACGAGTTTGCAAGGGGATGAGGCAGACCTTGAAAGACTAAAAGAGGAGACACAGGATGTTGATGAGGACATGCGGACGATGGCTTGATGAATTCATGTTAGGGAAGACGAAGGCCGGGAGGTTGACTGGCTTCTTTTTGAATGGCGTTTTTGGGGCTTTACGAAGACAATAGGATCTGATATTTCGGCGGCGCTGCTTCACGAATGAAATCGCCACGATAGGGTCGTATGCGCCGGTCGCGGCGAGAAGACGGACCACGGAATGATACCCAGAGGAGAGGCAATGAATTTGACCAATCTTTCAATGCAGCTCTGTCAAGATCACAATTTTTCTTGCTCCAGGACGCCCCGCTAATTGCAACAAGCCGCGCTTCTAGCAGCGAGAAACCTCTCCCCTTCTGGGCACTAGATCTTCCATGTACATGTCGTCGGTGTATGAGATATCACTCTCCGGCCGCACTCGCGGATATCCTTGCTTCCCTCACCTGCAACACTCTTTCCCACGCCACCCTCACGAATCCTCCAACCCCTGCCCAGAAATGCCTCCCGGCCTCATGATCTCTAACCCTTAGAATCAGTTCTGCTACCATTTCGCGGACCTCTATGCGAGGATGCAACACGCCGGCAGCCACGCAAAACAACCCGCCCTTTAGGCCGCCCCCCGTGGTGCTGATGACGGCCAGCATCTGGCTGATGTCTGCGTCCGTATTCAACGAAGAGCACAGGGCCATGTAGATGTTTCCGGAATCAACGGTGCCAAGACGCAGTTTTGCCAGCATGTCGTGCAAGTGCTGGACGTCGAGGTCTTTAACAGGGCGGTGCACGTAGTGCGCCGCTAGGTCCTGGATGAAGTTGTAGTAACTTCGGGTGTTTCGCCAGCCCTCGATGCGCATGGAGTTAGCCGCTAGCTCGACATTTTTTGCTTGTGGCGTGGGCCACACGTAGCCATGCCCTTGTGCTTCGTGAGGCATGGTCATTGGGTCGTCTTGCTGCGCAGTGGGGCTGACTGGTGAATCCAAGGGCGTTTTGGGAGACGCAGCCGCTGACGTGCTCGGAGCGTGGATGTGCAAAGCAGAGGCGCCATACACTGTTTCTTCAAAGCTCGCGGCGAGGCGTGTAAACTTGAGAACCCAGCGGCGGAATTTGCTGCGAATAGCGTTTTCGCCATGCCGGTCGGTGATAGCAGCGAGAACTGACGCCATGAAAGCGGAATCGCCTGTAAGATCATTTGCAGAAGACTGATGGGATGAGGAGCCGCTGAGGTTTCCAGCAAGAGTGTTGCCGGCGGCAGCGATAGCTGCCATGCTACCACCAGGACCAAGAGTACCCTGACCACCTTGTTGAAAGAACGATACACCTTCGCTTGGTGGAGGGGTCTCAATGTGGTTGCTGATGCGCACGCGGCCAGTTGAAAGGTCGCAGAGGACGTCCCACCATTCCGTCTTGTGCCCGAAGGCTGGGTTGGTTACGCCAGCTATGAAACCAGGTACTTTCAAGAGATCGTCGATCTTGGTGAGATCAGTGTAGGGGAATGCGTGGCGAGTGAAGCCCGTCAGCAGGCCACCAGAAGCTAGCGAGCAGGCTCCGAGGACGGCTTCGGCGACTTCAGAGCTGGGCAAGTTGTAGCCTAGAAAGATGATGCGCTTTTGGGTGAGAAGCGCGTTGAGGAGTACAATGATAGGATGAGTATTAGGACCGGAAGTTGTAAGATGCGGATGCGTAGGGTTGAACGGGACAGGCGAGGTAGTGTGAGGAGACGAGAAGGTTGAGATGAGTTTTATCAGACTAAAATCGCCAACTGTCTCTGCTGACAAGGCGACTGGGATTTTGACCGGCACCGGAACGTTGGCATATTTGACGACACTCTCGAACTCGTGCGTATCTCGTGGCAAGCCGTACCGTCCGCGGTTCGGCATGGCGCTCGTGGGGGAGGATGGTGAAGTGTGGGCACCCGAGCCGCCGCTTGACTTTGCTTTGGCCTGCATTCGTTGCGCTATGATGGCTTCAAACTTTTCCAGGAAAAGATCCTTGACATCGCTCGATTGGAGGATAATTCTTTCGTAGAAACTGAGCTTCGGCATGAGCGATAGATCCATGCCATTCACGGCATCGTAAAGGCTCGCGAGAGTTTCGATGACCGGGTTGGCGAAATACTGCTCTAGAGCCAAGAGGAGAAGTGGCTTATAAATATGCAGAAACGAGTGCCGAGTACAGATAGCCATCGCCTTGACAATTGCGCCCCGCTTGATCGTGGCATCGTGCTTCGTGTTGACCAGATTGAGAACGTAGACCAGCGGCGGTCCATCAACGCCGTCGTCCTCATCGGTCGAATCAACATCATATCCATCTTCTTCGTCCTCGCTCCCATCACGCGCTCCAGTTTCGGCTTGCTCGTTGTCATGGGTTCTTTTTTGTCTTCGACCCTTATTTCCCCATTCTTCGTCATCTTCACCGCCGGCATCTTTGTGCAGAAAGAACACAGTCCAATCTTGGGATCTAACATGCGCTTGATCCGGCAACATCAGCTCTGCAAGCATCTGCTCGTCTCCGCCTACTGGACCAGGGTATTGATGCTCCATAACACTACCTCGATCGATATCAAAGCTTGCCACGAGTATGTATTCGACATGTTTCTCTTCGCTATCCGAAGGGTATTGAGACTTTATCGGTTTCTGAAGGCGCGGATTTGCGTGGGGATTTGAAGGTCGCGCTCGTTGCTGAATCGAAGGCAGCGACGAGTGATTGCTGTGTGCCGCAGAACCAGGCTGCGAAGGTGTATAATGATGGGTGCCCTTGGAGTGGTCATGGGTGCTTTGCGAGCTCGAACGCGATCTCTGTTTCGTGCTACTCGGGAAGGAGGCCAGAGACGGCCTTCGGTAGGGCCCGCTGCTGCTAGGAGTTTGCGCCGAAAAGCCGGACGAATTGGCTTGCGGCCGAGATGGATGGACTGTGGCCATACTGACGAAGACAGTTCAACAGTACGAAGAGTTCGCGTGGGCAAAGTGGTGGAGAGGCCGTGTACGTGACCGTTTCCCTACTCCATCGTCTTGCAATGCTAAGTACGCTGTAGCACTGGACCCTGAAGTGGTCCCCGCAGGACGGGAGATCGACTAGGGGGGTCGGGACAGGCGGGCAGGCCCGAGATAAGCTTTCGGGACGATTCGTCAGCCGGTTGCCTCACGGACCGTCTTCCTGGCTGATGTTTGTCAACAATGAAATCAAGTGTGCACTTCTACGCCTTCGCACATCGTCGTTAGTGGCTGGCCTCCAAACGACTGCATCCCGCAGAGTACCTACCCACAGACTCAAAACAGTAGCGTTGATCATGGTAAGACGATATCCTGAGTCACCTCCCTCTGTGAGGCTAACAGCTTCAGTCTACATCGCGCCCCCATCTTACCTTTGACTCTGGCCGCCAATCGCCCTTCCGCCGACAGAACAGCGTCTCGCCAGCGACGGCTCATACATCAACCCCACAGCACTCGCCGTCTAAGAGCACCTCAGGATTGTCACCAGCGAAGGCAACCTCATTGTCCCCAGAAAAGGCGAGTCCTTTTGTGCGACGGCCGTCCCAGATCGGCGCCTCCTACGAGCGGCCATTGAGCCCCTTCCATCGACCTTCAAGCAGCCTCAGCATCTCAGCTTCGCCTTCGAGGAATATTAGCGGAGCGAGCAAGACGGAGGAAAAGTCCGATGCACCGCCATTATCACCAGCACCCCTTGCCCAGCCAAGTGCGAGCCCGGCACCCGACCCGGAAACCGACGGAGAGGCGCCAACGACGCTATCAAAAGGCTCATCCCGACCTGCAACCTCGCCAAAGACAGAGACACAACCTTCAAACCCACCGACACCCTCGCGACAGTGGTCACGCCCTCTTCCATCGCCCGCGCCAAAAGATGACCTTGACGACCCACCAACACCGTCCAGACAGTCTTCACGACCTCTCCCCTCACCAACGCCGGTAGACGGCGCCTCAGATCCTCCAGTACCCTCCCATCAGTCTGCACGACCCCTCCCCTCACCCTCGCCCATCTTCGACGAGCCCAAAACCCCCCCAATC
>JAWXCT010000140.1:98702-119282 GCA_034509035.1 Saxispiralis lemnorum
ATCCCCTCCCAAGCATCTCTACGCCCCGCGCGCCCCGCAGCGCCCCGCACCATTACCTCCTCCACATCTTCCACCGTCCGACCCCAGCCCCGGCAACGCGCCAGCAGCAGCTTCAAACCTCACGCCGCCCCGCGCGCCCCAACAAAGCCCCAGACCAGCACCTACAACACCAACAACACCCTCCCCCCCGCACTCCTCCACTCTCTCCGCGAATCCTTCGAGGTCCTCTCGGACTCGCAAACCAACACCCTCACCCCAATCTCTCTGGAACAGACCCTCACGCAGCTAGGGCTCGACAGCAGCCCCGCGACGCTGGCCGCGCACTTCCCGCCCTCGGCCTCCCAGGACATGACGCTGCACTCGTACCTGGACCCGCTGACAACGCCGCTGGCGATACTTTCGCCACCGCACGAGCTGGCGGCGGCGTTTGAGGCGTTCGACACGGACGATAGCGGGCAGATAGATCTGGCTCTGCTGAGGCGGGCGGTCATGGAGACGGGAGCCGAGGAGGCGGGGGACGAGGATTACAGTCTGAGTGCTGAGCAGGCGGCGGCGGCGTTGGGGCCTTTTGCGGCTAGAAGGGCGTTTGGGAAGGGGGGGATTGGTGGGAAGGGTGAGGTGTTTCGTTGGAGGGATTTTGTGGGCGCTGTGGGTGGGGGGAGTGGTGAGGGAGGTGTTTGAGTAGGTTGATCGGCAGCATGGGTGTTGGCTTTACAGGCTTTGATGTATCTCTGGCGTCGGATGAGGGAAGTGCAAAGCATGCCAGAATTGCTATGCCACTAGGGCAGTTTCGAAAGCGGTAATGGCGGATGAATGAAGCTCGGAGACGTAGACAGACTGCTATGACACAGTTCGAGACAGGTCGACAACGACTTAACTATACACAAACTATCACATGCACTGGATCTAGAGCGTCTGAGCTCGGACACGAAGCACGAGCAACACCGGAGCGCCTGGCCCGTACGACTTCTCCTCTATCTCACGGCCCTTACTATATCCTCGCCTCTCACGCGCAGCCTCAATCCCTCATGAAGAGCCGGTACGTCTCATCATCCGTGACCTCAGTGTACCCGTACCCGATCTCCTCCAGAAACCGCTCAAGACCCCCCTTGTCCCCCTCCGGACACTGAATCCCCGCAAAGATCCTGGCAACATCGCCGCCATAATTTCGGTAATGGAACAGACTGATGTTGAAGCCGGGCTGGAGCGTCGTGAGAAACTTATGCAGCGCCCCCTGCCGCTCGGGAAACTCGAACGCAAAAACACGCTCGTTCTCCGCTGACGAGCGGCCACCGACAAGATAGCGCAGGTGCGATTTTGCCAGCTCGTTGGCGCTGAGGTCTTTCGCCGTCATGTTGTCCTCGGCCAAACGGGTGATGAGGGTTTTGAGGTCGCGCTCGCGTGTCGACGCGGCGACGGTAATGCCGAGAAGGACATTAGCTTCTTCGGGGCGCGCGTAGCGGTAGCAGAATTCGGTGACAACGGTGGGTTGGAGGGTGGAGACGAGGCGGGCGAAGGCGCCGGGTTGCTCGGGGATGGTGACGGAAAGGAGGGCTTCTTTCTTTTCGCCGATGGCGGCGCGCTCGGCGACGAAGCGAAGACGGTCGAAGTTCATGTTGGCGCCGGAGGCGGTGGCGACGAGCTGGCGGGTGGGGTCGGGGGATGGGTTGTTGGCGACGTATTTCTTGAGGCCGGCGAGGGAGAGAGCACCGGCTGGTTCGAGGATGGAGCGGGTGTCTTCGAAGACCTGGACGAGGTTAGCTGTGTTGCTTTATTGGCCTCTTGGTTGAACGAATACTTACGTCCTTGATAGCCGCACAAATGTCGTCGGTGTCGACTTGAATCACATTATCGACAACTTCCTGGCATAGTCGGAATGTCTCCTCACCGACCGTCTTGACAGCAGCTCCGTCAGCGAACAAACCAACCTCACTCAGGGTGACTCTCTTCCCAAGCCTCATCGACTGCACCAGCGCGTTGGCGTCAAAGGTTTCCACGCCAATGATCTTGACGTGTGGCGCAATGCGCTTGACGTAGACACCAGTCCCGGCAATCAAACCGCCTCCCCCGACGCAGCAGAAGATGGCTTCTAGTTTGCTCAGGTCCGCCTGTCGCAGAATCTCCGCACCGATCGTGCCTTGACCCGCGATCACGTACGGGTCGTCGAAGGGGGGGATGTTGGTCAGACCATGTGCCTTCTCCAGCCGACCGCACTCAGCCTTTGCAGAGTCGAAGTCTGGACCATGAAGAACGACGTTACCGCCCATCCTGGAGACATTCGAGTGCTTTATAGCCGGAGTGCCCAGAGGCATAGTGATAGTCGCTGGTATGCGAAGCTTCCGCGCCGAGTAGGCGACGCCTTGGGCGTGGTTGCCTGTTCATTGCGAGGTTCAGACTAATGGTACCTCTCAGTCGGAGTGCAAGGCTCGCAGAGCTGATGGAGGAAACCTACCGGCCGAGCATGCGACGACGCCTTTCCACTTGACAGAATCGGAGAGATGAGCCATCTTGTTGTAGGCGCCGCGCAGCTTGAATGAGAAGACGGGCTGGAGGTCTTCGCGTTTGAGAAGGACGTTGCATTCGAGGCGATTGCTGAGGTTGGTGGCGTGGGTAAGAGGCGTAGTTTCGACGACATCGTAGACTTTGGCGGTGAGAATTAGGCGGAGGTACTGAATCAAACAATTAGGCACAATAGATCAGAGTGAAGTGCACAGTATTGCCTACGTCGGGGTATCCATTGGGGAGCAAGTAGTCCGCTGGGACTCCAGCGTGATGCATCTTGTCTTTTGGTGTTGATGAGGGCGGTGACGGGTTGGCGGTATATTCAGTCAAAGCGAGATTCCCGTGTGGAGGCTTGTGATTTGGAGTTGCGTTACTGCCATTAGGCACCGCTGTGTCTGCCATATCGGCGGATATCACGGCAACCGAGGTGTTGAACGGGGATCGACGAATTGATCGAGTCGACGTAACTGCAATGGCTTTGGATATGCGAACAATTTAGGTGGTCCCTGCATTGCCAAGATATCTACGAATCGGGAAAGCACTAGCTGTGCTAGAGCTGCGGGGGATACATCATCACTTCCAAAGGTCCATTGACGAACCCGCTCTTCAATTAACTGGCCCTTCAACCTTACAATTGCTTCGCCGCAGGCTGTCTCATAGCCCCCGCACGAACAACCATCATCTTGCTCATCCATCTCGGTTGCGACGGCTGAGAGAGCTGGCTACTCGTCTTATCACCTAAGACTCGAAGAATCGCTCATACGGCCATACCCGACAACTCCCTGCGCCATGTCCGTCCCTGGGAACATCAACACCGCGCCACCTCCTTCTTCGTTCGATAACGATCCCGACTTCCACGAAGAATCAAGATGGGCGAAGCTGAAGCGCCGTCTCATCGAGGAGCCCTTGATTCCTCTTGGTTGCGCTTTGACATGTTGGGCATTGTTCGAAGCGTAAGAGCCCCCTCGACGGAATGCCACAATTCCTGCGAGCTGTATGCTGATCATTCGCAGAACCAAGTCCATGCGCATGGGCGATAAACATCGAACGAACCGAATGTTCCGTCGTCGTATCTACGCGCAGGGGTTTACGCTGCTGGCCATGGTCGGCGGTAGTGTCTACTGGGAGGGCGATCGCGAGAAGCGAAAACAATTTGACCAACTTGTTGAGGAGAAGAAAAAGAAGGAGAAGCATGAGGCATGGATCAAAGAGCTAGAGATCAGAGATGAGGAGGAGCAGGAGCTGAGGCGTATGCGGGATCGCATGATCAAGGGGTCGGTGGCGGAGAAGCAGAAGTTCAAGGAAGATGAGAAGAGAGCGGTTGAGAGAAACATAAAGGAGGAGGCTGGGCAAGGGGAAGGTGGGAAGGAGAAAGGTGGTTTAGGAGAAGTGAAATCTGCACTCGAGAGCGGCGAGGGTAGAGGTGCAGCCGGGCCGGTGGTGAGGGCTGTCAGAGATCTGTGGGAGAGAAGACGATAAGGCGGCGATTGGCAAGGCGAACGACTCTGTTCGTGTTTCGTTGATGTACAAAACTTAGGGATCTTCTGCAGAATGCACGTGAAGTCGGGGACGGAAAATATCGAGAGCCATGACAAGCGATTTCACAATCGAGCAGACTACCCCGGGGCGCGATAGAGAGCTGCTGCTCAGTCCACCACATCTTTGTCTATGGGTATTGTCGCGCTTTGTGGCTCAAACCGTCATATGTGGTCACGTGCAAGTGACTGCAAGGCGTACATGGTAATTGTTAAATTTGAAGGTCGAAGTTCGCTGCGAGTCATGGTCTCATGTTCAAGTATCAAAAGCATCAATTTGCCAGTGGGATTGCTCCGGAATGAAGAAGGAAGAGGCGGAGAGCGAACCCAAGAATTTTGTTTCGTGTGACTCTGCAACTAATGGAAGGCACTCCACAAGGCAAAGAGAGGGAAATTTCACCGGGCTGCTGCTCTGTCTCGAGTGCCACCTCGTCAAATTTCCACCACGGGCAGTGCGAATACTCTTGAAAGCACTACGTTCACCCCGGCAATTGGCTGCACTGATAAAGCTTGCGAACAGCGAAGGCATTGTCGTACTGCCGACGGAGCGCGAACAGCTCACCGGACGTCAAAGCCTGCTGCAAGTTGTCGCGTGACCCCATCCTTGCATCTTCGACAGTCGTGTTCTGGTCGGAACCGTTCCATGCTTGACTGATTGAGCAATGTCCAGGACGTCGAGGATTCAGTAGTAAACATCTGTAGAGTGGGAAGGATAAATGAATACATAGCATCTTGTCCACGGCACGAGCTCGGAAGAAATGTGGTCATCCCGCGTCGTGCACAAAGGACACGACAGAGCAGGGACAAAACGATGGCGATGTCGACTCATCTCGACCCAGCGCCTGGAACCGCCACGAATGTCGATTCCTGTGAGGCTCAAGTCCCCAAATCTGCGTGTTTCAGTGTTTGCGGTAGTTATTGTAATGTTGCGATAGAAAGCTATCGGTCGAGTCTAGATCCTGTCCTCGGGACATCCTAACTCCTGAGCTGCAATACCCTGGGAGAAATTGGTTCATCAGCTGCATGGTTTGCCGAGTTGTTATCCATGACGGAGATATCTCGCTTTCGCCCGCAAAGACGACAGCGATCCACATCCAATCTCGCGCCTCCTGGACGTGAATCCTACACGCACGGCAAGAAGCGATTATCGTTGTGGCAGTGTCGCGGCACCATAGGCGCGCAGGATCCCAACTTCACTACTCCAGCCCAATCCCTGTTATTATTATCAGCCGAAGAAACCATGGCACGAGTCGACGGAAAAGGAAGTGGGCGTCTGCAGGACAGGCGTTAGCTCTGCCAATAGCGCAGCCGCGGACGTGGACAGAGCATGCGAAGGGGTTTTTGCTCTGCCCAAAAAGCTGCCGCCTCCACTACGTTGATGTGGTGACGCATCTTGTGCTGTCGCAGGCCTACCGATCGCTGGTATAGTTGACAGTACTTTGAGAATCTTGGAAGAAAGACTCAGCGGCCCTCACCCTCCGCTCGGCGCGAACCCGCCGACTCATCAAAATCCCCGCGAATTCCGCTCTGGGGAGGACCGCACGCACGCACGCTCGACAATCGGGCCGTCACCCGTCGGGTGCTCCTGCAGCCCTGCAAGGGGGACTCGCGCAGAGGCGCAAAGGTCTAGACTTTCAGCGATCGACAAATCATCAAAGATCAGCCCTGGTTGCCTGTCTCTCAACGACAAATTATTATCGTGACAGTCTCTGTTGTCTTTCCTGTCGCTCTTCCCTGGTTGACGACCTTCGCATTTTTCCAGCGCATCTATTCCTTCCTGTCAATGCCATGCGCGAGCAGCGACACAAGACCCAGCAATGACAGCAGCCGACACCCACGGCTTCTCGTGCTGCAGCTCAACACCCCGTCGGCCGGCCACTGCTGTGCCGTGCTGCCCGTATACACGGCAGCGCGCGTTCCCGAGGAATGATCCCAGCGACGCCTTGTGTCGCCAGCCGAAACGCCGACAACACTCTCGACACGCATCACGTATATTAACAACAGGCCCTCGCTGCGCGACACCCTCCGCGACGAGATCATGGGCGACGTCCGAAGGCTTCATGTTCGCTGTGCTGCTGTTGTTTTGCTGCAACAGCGTCGCCGCTGGGAGTCTGGCCTTCGACAGATACATGGGCCGTCACGCGGGGATCCTGATCGATAGAAGTGACACGCCCGCATTGCCCGGATGGATCGACAAACGGCAGCACGAACCTACAACTCGGATATCCGAACCGACCGCAAGCCCGATTTCGCACGAAGAACTTGCGCAGCCTTTTGACACCAGTCTCGGCGACAACTTCACCTCGACGACCTGTCCAGAATTCTTCCAGTCCTTTCTGAACAACAATACCTTTGAAAGTTGCTACCCCTTTTCGCTTCTTTTGCAAGTATGTCGGCGCGTAGTCCATACCATTACCGCGAGTCCAGCAGCTTACATCTCGCCCAGACTTCCGGCGACTTCTTCACCACCCTCCGCTCACCTTTCCTGCTTACCCAAACTGTGACCACGACCTGCAACCCCAAACCCTCCTTCGAAACCTGCCAGACCTACCTGTCCGACCTCGCCGCCCGGGCCAAGAAGACCTCAATTTGCGGCCCCGACCTCGATAACGAGAACCCTCCAGCCACTCAGCTCATCGCCGGCCTCAAAGCCTACACCCCACTCTACCACGCCGCTTGCCTCACCAACGCCAACACGGGCGCCTACTGTTTTGCTGATGCTGTCACCAACGCCTCGGCACCAAGCAGCGCTCATGTGTACCACCTGCCGCTCGGCGTGGGGCTGACGGGGCAGGGAAAGCTGGCGTGCAACAGCTGCTTGAAGGACACCATGGGTGTGTTCTCGAGTTTCATCGGGGACAAGGACCAGAGCGATGGCCTAGGCGAGACGTTCCAGGGCGCGGCGGAGCGGGTCACGGATGTCTGCGGCGGAGAGTTCCTCGGGACCGCAACGAAGGCCGGCGGCGGAGGGTCGAGCACTAACGCCGGCCGTCGCGCTGTCGTCGCTGAGGGCTGGATGACGGTCTTGCTAGCTGTTGTTGTTGGAGGGCTTTGGGAGCTTCTATGATTGGTTTGGCGAAGTGGCGATATTTTGATATTTAGCGTTGGCGCATCCGGATTGTTTAGCTGGAAGGGCCGAGTTTGGCTCGAGGGGATTTGGTGCAGGAGGCTTTGCTTCGCGGATTATGCTTCTGCCGGATATGGCTAAGCTTCGTAGAGATACCCATTGCGCCAAAATATTAGTTCTTCAATCCTCGAGCCGCTTTATTTGCGTTCGCAGCAACCATCCATCTTCGGAGCGCCGAGAAATGAGGAATTTCGGCCCTGCCTAGGGGCAACGTCAGGCCCCTATGATGGTAAAAGGTGAACGCGCAAGGCCGTCAATAATCGAGGGGATTTCGAGCAGGCTTTGCTCTGCGATGAATGGCTTGATGTGAGTGGCTCGAGAGGTGACGTTGAAATAAGGGTGCTGCAAATGTAAGACTGTGAGTGGAAGTGAGGGAAGGTGCGATGGACGGGCTCCAGCTCCAAGTGTCCTGGCAAACGTGAGCAACGCAGAACATTTCTCTCACAGTCGCCAGACCAAAGGATCAGGAGTTCTCTAGGCTAAGACAATGCTTATTCCTGCTTCGAGGGTCACCTTGAATAAAAGAGAAATCTCGACTACTGCAAAGCCTGCCCTTGAAACGAACTACCTCAACTTTACCGAAAGGACAAACAAGCATCGCCACAGGACATCCAAGGCAGCTGAATTAGTAGGCTCCTCGTCCTGAATTCACGCACACCGACTTCCTGGAGTCGCACTGCTTAGCGCACTTCTTTCCCTCCGCTCCGCCCGCTCTGCCGCAGCGACTTGACTGCGGCGCATGCGCATGGCGTCGCGGATGATTCTCTGCTGGTCTTCTTCGTCTGAGCCGCGGACCTGTGAGGATCGAGATAACTTAGTTTCGCTGGGAGATAGCTGCTGCGAAGGTGGCAGAGAAGTTGCATTCGATGTGGCTAGAGGCGTAACTACGTCTCTGTCCATTGCTGAGGCAAAGAGCCCTTGAGTCTGTGTAGGCGCGGATGTTTGAGGCGGTTGTGAAGGTGATGAAAGCGCGGGCACTTGAGGGCCGGTGGCAATGCCGTAGGGCGTCGAGTCTGAGGAATTTTTAGGAAGAGAAGGTAGGACAAAGCTTGGCTCGGACGACTCCGTGTGAGGAGCCTTGCGCGTAGATAACTCGCTAGCTGATGACGCAGAAGCCTTTGGGACGATAAAGCTCGGCTCGAAGGATCCCGTGTGAGGAGCTTTGCGGGCGGATAACTCGCTGGCTGACGATGCGGAAACTCTGGGGAGGACGAAGCTTGGCTCGAAAGACTCGGTATGAGGGAGAGGCAAGCCCGACGGCATGTTCGCTGCTGGACTTGTGGTGTTCGGCAGAACAACACCTGGCTCAAAGGATTCTCCATGCGAAATTGCCGGGCTCGCCGAGTCTTTTGAGGTCGGGGGTTTAGGGAGAACGACGGATGGCTCGAACGACTCTGTGTGGACCATTTTCTGATTGATCGACGCCGCTGCAGATGCGGACAGTGAAGGCGGAGATGGATTACGGGCGTTCGCCGCGTTGTGATAGGGCGATGGGTTCGAGAGAATTGCTGGAGGGGGCTGCGAAGTGCGTCTTTTGAAAGGGCTAAGGAGGAAGTTGTACAGCGGCGTGTGAGTGTCGGATCCAGACGGCTTGGGAGTCGTCAATGTGGCTGTAGGGCCCTGCGACGTGGGCGAGTCTGTGAATGCAGGAACGTGGTGTCTCGACGGCTTATCCAGGGGCAGCGTCTCAGGGAAAGGTTTGGCATCCGTCTTTTTGTCTGTGGCCGGCAAGGTCGGTCTGGTTCTGAAAAGTGTTGGGATATCTCTAGTGGTCTCCTTCGCGTCCAACTCTTGTCGCCGCATCGACGATGCACCTTTGCCATCAGGATCACAAGGCTGCCCAGTCAGACCTTCGTGTAGACGTCGATAATCCTGGTCGACCATTTGGCGGTTGACCAGGCCAGCCGCTGGGGATGCGTCTGCGCCAGTCCAGTCGAAATCGTCAAACTCGCTGCCCGAAAGCAATGATTGCCGCTCACTCCCGCCCCAGTCTCTCCGGCGCGTGTAATGGTCTGCGAGCTCACCCGTGTTGAGATGGATGTCGCTGGCTGCTTGATCGATCATGTCTAGTAGCTCCGGGACAGACGACATACGCGTGGTTTTGGGTTTCGAACGGGTGTCAAGTACGAGTGTTCTCGGCTCCCTTGTTTGGCGTGAACAAGCTTTCGAGGCTGACTTAGGAAGTTCTCCTGTCATAGCAAGGTCAGTCGCGACTCTTCCCAGATTCTCTGCGATTTGTTTCACCCTCTCGCCGGGTTGCTTGCCGCTGCGCGAACTGAGGACGGCCTTCGAGAGTTGGCCGTTTTGCCCCACCACGACCGCATTCACACTGTCTCCTAGATCTTTGATAGCAATCAAGTCCTTGGTACCGTGCTCGTACGAGAGGCTGCTCAGATCTTGCCAACTCATCTTGCCGCGCAGAGGTGGCTTGGATTCAGAGCCCTTTTCTTCACCGTCAACGTCAGTGGGCCTCTTGATGGTCTCAGCACTGATTTCCTGCCGCTTGATCCTTAACTCGGCTACGCAATCTGGGCAGGGCTCCGAGCCAAGCGCCTTTTTCACATCTGCACCCGTCATGTGTTTCCCATCTTTTGACGCAATCGAAGCCCAGGGGCTCGTTGCCTCGACTTGTCGCATGCGCGTCAGTCCGGTCGGCACATAGTTGCCGCTGCGGCTTCTCTCGGTCATGTCTCTGGTAAAAGGTTTCGAGTTGGTGGGCGGTCGGCGGCCGTGTCGTGCGCAGTGGTCTTTTGCTCCTATGAGAAAAGAGGCGGGCGTGACGCGCTGAGGAGGAAGCCGGCTGAGAGGCCTCAAATATGGCACTTGGGTTGAGACGTCTTTTCCGTAACCAGAGTATGAGCTGGGGTCCTTCGCTCTGGACTTGTCAATAGCCACTGGAGTAGGTGTTGTTTGATCGGCAGCTATGGGCGTCGGTGCCGCTGACGGGGTTTTAGGGTAGGGCATGTTCCTCGTCGGCTGCGGCGCGTGCAGCTCCTTTGCTTCGTCTGCAATGGACCTCGTGAGTGGCGTTTCAGGTCTGAGGGGAATGCCGTTCTCCGCGCGACGTGCGAATCGTTTATAGTGCAGCGGATAGACAGTGGGCACGTTGTCTAGACCCGCACTGGCTTCTTGTCGAGATGCGGTCGCAGTCGCCGCTTCTTTCTTTTTCTCCTCCAATGCCGCAACTCGGTCTTTTACAGTCAGTTCCGTCTTCTTCCTCGCTTCAGCAACCCCGTCAAAGCCCCCTGCATATTCACCCTGAACGACGCCCTCCTCGGTCTGACCGTCTCGAGCGGGTACGAAAATGCCTCCTGCGGCTGGCTCCTCACACCCATGTCCTCCCCTTCCTCTTCCACCCTCGCCGCGTCGCCCTCGACGCGGTACCGCCCGCCACTGGCCGGGTAGACGGCTTCGCAACACGCTTGTGGGGCTTCCTCGGGCTCGTTCGTGCTCTTTGTGCCCCCTTCTCCCGAGCCACTGCTGCCAGCCTTTTCGCTTGTCTGGGTCTTCGGAAGTTGCCCGCTGCCGGACCGTGCACGAGTTCCCTCCACCGATGAAGCAGGCGTGAGAGGACGGAGCGAGATTGCTTCCACGCTGGAACTTTGCGTGCTTGTTGTTTGGCGGGAGGAGGGAGTGAAGAGGGAGCGGAGCGAGGCGGAGACCGATCTCTGCTTGGTTGGCTGACTTTTGAGGCAGGTCGTCTTGCCGCTGATTGTGGTCGACGAGGAGGTTTGAGTTGAGGCTGGTTGGATCGCGGGCTTTGCTTCGGGTTGATTGTTGACTGGCTGCGGGCTGGACTTCGAGAGCTTCGCGCGCTGAGTCCGTCAGTCTGCACCACTCAATGAATGACAATTGCAAAACTCACGAGCTTCTGACCCAACGACGCCATAAGCTGGAAGAGTGGGTCCGGCGCTCAAGTCTGTGTGTACAATCGCAGAGGACGAGCTTCGACAAAGTCTGCTCTTGTAGGTGTCGGAAGTTGATATCAAGGAGAGCATTTAGTGACATTTAGATTGCATGGGATGATTCGGTGGGAGAGCAGCACTGGAAAGAATGAAGCTGGTCAGTACGCCGCTCTCGCCTGTTCGAAGTATTGCGAGAGCGGCCGAAATCAGTGACTGCGAACACTAGAACCAGGACTGAGGAGCGAACGATATGAGGACCCATGAGTGGACCGCAATCAACCACAGCAGCTGCGCCTCGCTGAAGCCAATGGCAGGCACCCTCGAGAATAACGTGGTGGCGAAGAGTCGCAAAGCAAGTACGCTGCTAAACGAACATCCGACAGGATGGAGATGAATCTCGGCAACCACTGATACAAGGATATTTACACCGTCACGCTCCAAGGTCTATTTGATGCTGGCTTGCAGGCTCTCGAGGACCTGAGGTTTTGTCAGTCCATCAATAGCAGATTCGAATGTTATGCAAATAGCAAAACACGTACCTCAAGTTCAATCTTGGCCTCAGCAATGTCCTGCTCGCTACCGTTGCCGCCTGCAATCTTCTGCGCCTCCGAGATCTGGTTCCTCACAGCCTGTGCCCAAGCTGTCAGTCTTTCCTAACGCGATCGGTGAATATCTACCGTGACTCACCTCCGCGCTGAAGTCTTCCAATGGGTAACCCTCGACGGCGTTGATGCTGAGCTGAGAGCCCGGCTGGACGGTCGCGAAGCCGCCGGACACTATTCGGATGCAGGTCAGATATAGCACAATATGCGCATCGCTTTTGCCTTCCAAGCATCTTTTCGCCACTTTTTCGTATGGTAGAAGCTTCGGGTCCACGTACAGAAGAACTGCTTGCTGCCGCCCGCCTCCTCAATGATCTCAATCAGACCAGGCTTGAGCTGCTCGATCGAGGGCACGTGGCTGGCTAGGATACCCATCTCTCCGGACTCGGCGGGAATGTTGACCTGCACACTGCGCGCAATATCAGTGCCTGCTCTGGCGTATACGTCGCACTCCGATCGATTCGGGCAGGCGGGGAAGGACATACACGTCGGTCGACTTGTAGATGGCCTGTCGCGATCGTCAGCACACGCACTCTTCGCAGAGCCCCTCGCCCATTTCCTCCTGCTATTTGCTCTCACTGCGATCCATCTTTGGATGCGCGATGCCTACCTGATGAGGCAGAGCCAAGCTCAGCCTAATCTTGTCTGAGGCCACATCGGCGTAGGAGCGCTGCTGGATGGGGGCTCTGAAGGCGGTGGGGCGCGCGCGCAGCGCGGAGCGAGCAACACGGAGGGAGTTCATCGTGTATGAGGAGCGTGAAGTCGATCAATGGGTTGGGCGATGCTGGTCGTCACCATAGGAGAGCTTTGCTTGCGGTTCAAGAAGCCGACGCGGGTACACCCGAGGCAAAGCCAAGAAGTAGTGGGAGCGGAGTTCTTCCGCTGCTTTAATCGGTGCACCAAACACGCCGAAGCTGTCAACGTTCAAAATGGCGGATGCCGACAGACCCACGTCGCCGTCGCCGGAGGAGAAGGCAAGACTGGATGCTGAGGCAAAGTTGCGTGAGGAAAAAGAGCAGAGCAAGCTGCCGTACAAATGGACGCAGCAGATTGGTGACCTGGACCTCACCGCTGAGATTCCGGGTAATCTTAAGGGTCGCGACCTGGATGTGAAAATCACGAAGTCGACGCTCAAGGCCAGTGTTAAGGGCCAGGAGCCTATCATTGATGTGCGACGGCGAGATTGCAGGCTGCTCATGGCGGACTCTCGAGCTAATAAACGAGTGCAGGGTACTCTTCCTCACCCCATCCTCGCTGACGACTCTACCTGGACGCTAGAGACGACGCCCAGCGGCACCAAGGAACTCAACATTCATCTCGACAAGGCGAACAAAATGGAGTGGTGGCCGCACGTCGTGACCTCCGCCCCGAAGATCGACACCTCCAAGATCACCCCCGAGAACTCCAAGCTGAGCGATCTGGATGGGCAGACGAGGGGCATGGTGGAGAAGATGATCTTTGACCAGCAGCAGAAGGAAGCGGGCAAGCCGACCAGCGATGAGCAGAAGAAGGCCGACATCATGAAGAAGTTTCAGGAGCAGCATCCGGAGATGGACTTCTCTGGGGCAAAGATCGGGTAGAGAGATTGGTGA
Source organism: Saxispiralis lemnorum (assembly GCA_034509035.1). Taxonomy (NCBI): domain Eukaryota; kingdom Fungi; phylum Ascomycota; class Dothideomycetes; order Mycosphaerellales; family Aeminiaceae; genus Saxispiralis; species Saxispiralis lemnorum. Next base: position 111,966 of record JAWXCT010000140.1, read on the forward strand.
GGCGAGACATGACTGATGCATGTGCTACGGGCATTGTACCTTGCGAGCAGTGTGGTACATTGGGAGGCAGTAGGAGGTAATGCAATTCCGAAATTCGCCGTCTTCGCAGATGTGCGGCTGCACACCCGACAGCCGGCGTTCATGTACTTCGTCTATCAGCGTCTAACATCTCGTGTAGCGTTCGTTCTGACTCCTTGTGTATCATTACGCACAGGCGTATACCCAAACCACGCCAAGCCAGTAAATTCCTTATCGGCGGTTGGCGTTCCATATGCCTCCGCGGAGACTAAATCAAACGGTCTAGGAGCTCGCTGGGCTGAGCCAGAGCCTCTATCTTCTCCCGGCAGAGCATCGACTGAGCTGTTTGCCGGAGCTCGCGCCACGTAATGAAGCTTGTGACTCTACTGCCTTCAGTCAATGTCTTCGGTGTTCTTCTGTTCCGTGATGTCTCCCCCTGCACCTTGACCCTCTTTCTCCACCTGCTCCTTCGGCAACAAAGTAAAAATCACGACAAATAGAGGGTCGCCAGTCGTGCGATCTTTGAGCACGTATCTAAGCACATGCGCCCTTTCGCGTTAGCGGGTCAGACGTTGCGTTCGCGTTTAATATACACCTGTAGAACGAGACTGTGTTGAATCGGTTTTGGAATGGCGAGGACTTACCGGAGAGGCTGCCCGTCCCAGTAGCTGATAATTGGGATCGTAACACCGGGTATCAGGCCCCAGCCAGGGAGTTTGAGGGAGAAGTCTGGTCTCCCGTCAGCAACGCGCCTTCGCTTCGCGCCATATGTGGGGTTTAATCTTGCCATTGAAGTCCAGGTACGGGTTGAAGAAGTCGCATCCATACTCTCGTCCCTTTTCAAATTTGAAGTCCTTCAAGTTTCCTTCATCAAGGAAATGCTTCTTCCTCGCTGCCGCATCACCAGGGATTCCCGACTCCTGCCTCGCCTCCTCTCCCTCGCCCTCCGCGCCTTCTGTCAACACATCCTCCTGCTTCGCCGGCCCTTTGCCAGGCTCTCGCTTTTCGCCAACCCTCAGAACATTGATAGAGCTCAGCATTGGGCCGTAGAGATACGGCTCATCCGAGTAGACGTCGCCATAAAGCCCTGGGTCGACAAACCACTTAACAAGCGAAAATGCCTGCTGAAAGCCTGGCGGCAGCTTGTCTTTGATCGGATGGTCGAAGTCATTGCCCAGCACCAATTCCTGACCCCCAAACTCTTTCTTGGGCGTGAAGTTGAATTCTAAACTGTATCGATCATTGGTGTGCGCAGGGTGGTCGAAGTAAGACGAAGTAGATGGGGTGTCAGAGGGTAGGCCACGAAAATTTTGGATCCGAACACGGAGGTGGGCGGTGCAATGGTCGGAGTCGATCGTGGTGTGTTCAGAGGTGTTGATGGGGATAGGATTCTGAGAAGCATATGTCGGTCCTGCCGTGACGCGAAGGAGGTATTGATCAGCCATTCCGTGGACTGCGGAGCCAACTTGAAACTTAAGTACTGCGTTCGCATCCAAAGACGTCGAGAGCCTCTGTTGACGAAGTGCAGCTTTCACGTGAATATAGACAGCCTAAGGTAAAAGTCGCCCTCACCAATACTGCATGTACCACCGATGTCATGACCCGACCACCCAAGGTAACGGCAGGAGCAGCGGCAAGCGGACCGAGATCCGCTCGCCTGTACCTGCCTAAGGACTTCTTTATGGAGGTCTCGGTCCCTGTGGGCAGGGCGCAAACTTCACGCCCTCGGCTCCTCAGCACTTCCACGCAGACGACACGGCACCAGATCAAGAAGATAGTCCGATTATGCAAAAGAGACACATTTGGTCTTTGACCGAACACCTGGACCCGTATGGGCCTCGGTACATGTGAACCATCCCGTATCCACAGGCTATTATTATTGAAGTGATAAGCGTGGCAATCCGCGAGATGCTCCAAGACTTCCATTCAAGTGCGGCGTCGAATCCTCCGCGTCTTGTCGCCAAGCGACTCAGCCGCGATCCACTCCGTTGAGCCCTACATCGTCTCGCACCTTTTGTTACACGCGAGCTGAGTATTGCCAAGAGCCGCGCGGTGCATGCTTACTTGTATGAGGTTTAGCCAGCAAGCACATACAAGGCTGTGGGATCTGCTTTGCAAATTCAGGTCAAATCGCTGGCAACTTTACTCGACTGGATCTCACGGAAATGTCGTCTTCCACGATGCACACGAGACGGGCTCACAAGAAGTCCAGGTTGGGTTGTCTGACGTGCAAACGGAGAAGAGTGAAATGCGATGAAGGCAGTCCATCATGCGGACAATGTACTGCCAAGGCCATGACTTGCGAATACGCGCCAAAAGCTTCGAACAGACTGACCGTCACCCGCTCAACGAGCGGCACCTCTTCCGGAAGCGGATCCTCCAATTCTAGGGCGTCGGTATCTTACGCTTCTGCTGGTGTTCAGACCCAGGATCGAAGCTGGTCGCAGGCAGAGAGGAGGATGGAACTGGAGCTCCTCCATCAATTCAGCACTGTCACCTACGCGAACATGTGTGGCACAGTGACTTCTCAACTGCAGAATTGGCAAATGCTAGTCCCGCGGATGGCGCTGCAACATAACTTTTTGATGCGCGGCGTCATGTCGATGTCCGCTATGGAAAAGGCTCATTTCATGAATCCTGGGGACGAAGCGAACAAGTATCTTGACTTCGGAGTACAGCAATATCACCTCGCGAGCCGCGAATTCCAGCATGAGCTGTTCCATTTCGCCCCTGACAAGCACCAGTCGCTGCTTGCGCTGTCACTATTCTTTCTGGCGATCGAGCTTGGAATGACGCAATTTGAATTTCCCGCTCATCGACAACGCAGCACCCTATCTCATGTTCTCGGCTACTTTCAGCTCATAAGAGGAGTGGTTTGCGTGGCGCTCGCCAAGCCCGACTCGTTTCGTGAGGAGCCACTCCAGCGCGACAGTCCTTATTTCGGCGAGTTGCCTGCTCATGAAATCGAGCCGGATACAAGGGCAGCACTTGATCGGCTGATCAGTCTGAACGAAGACGTCCACCGAGATCATCCGCGGATCGTGCCGCTCAGCACCGACTCGCAAACCATGACTTACTACACGGCCTCTGGAAAGGCCTTGATCTGGCTCGAAGAATGCTTCGCAAGGTGTGTCTCAGCCGAGACGGGCGGAATGTGTGTTGTCTGGCCTCGCGTTGCAGGTCGGGCATATGAGACAGCGTTGCGTGAGGGAGATCCGGTAGCACTGCTCGTGCTCGCGCACTGGGCAACTTTGCTGGAGTTCCCAGGATGCGACACCTGGTACATCAACGGCATTGGCCGGAAACTCGTCGAAGAAATATCTGTTCGACTGGCCAGCAAGACTGATCCGAGATACCAACAGGGTATCGATTGGGCTCGAAAGCGAGTCGAAGTGGCTGAATTCGATCGACTGTCCGCTCTCAGATATCGTCTAGCAATCGAGCACTTTGAGCAACTACCTGCTTGATAGTTGACAGACATGCGAGGAGCAAGAGTTTTCGAACTCACACTGTAAGTCTCTGGCCGAATGTCAACATGATATCCCGCTCGGAGGCTGAGGAGAAAGGCTTGCGGGGTCTGCCTCTTAGCAATGCAAAGCACGGTGTTGCGGACCCACGCCACCACGTGACCATGACACCGCGCAGAATACAGATGGAATACTCTGTGCTTCACGCTACTAATAGTTGATCGAATCCGGAGACACCAGATATTCGACGTTTCTCCACGTGACTCGCTAAAACCCAGCGCGGCTCACTTGTCTTGCGGTGCCGTACAGCAGCGTGCAAGACGTCCAAGACACCTATAAGACGCGCCATGCGTTTCACGTGGCCTGCCTCAGTGACCTCAGCGTTGGCATGGCTGCAAAAAGCGGAATGTGATGATCTGTTTGTTAACGGTGACGAGCAAAGCTAATCACTTCCTGCTCGCGCTCAGCATATGTTGGCTACGGAATCTCCGGAACGCACCATGCGCGCTATCAAGACGCATCTCACAGAAGGTGTGCTACCGCCGCCATGGTGAAGGGGGGACCACGTATCAGCTTTTACCGCGCTGGAGCGGACGTCTTTGGAGTCTGTCGAGAACGGTGAAGGGTGGTAATGTCGGCACTAGTATCATCGTGAGACCAGGCAGTCGATGGAAAGAGCTGTGTAATGTGCGGCACGTTCTCGAAGCTTGTAAGGTGCAGGAAGGTCACAGTGTATGTTGTCGGCCTTTTGACGAAGACACCTTTTCCGATCTCCAGGTTGCTCGCGGTCTTTCAGTCCTTTCCGGGCGAGCGACATGTTCTCGAGCCCCCGATGTCGCAGCCATCATCCGCACATCTCCCCCATTGAGCAAATACGATGCGCCCCATTCAAGGTCCGCCAGGCCATGTTTGTGTTCCTGGAGTGTCTTGCCTGTGTGAGCTTGTTGGGTGCGCTACATTTCGAACCCGAAACGAACAAGTCTGCTCGCCTCTCTGTGATCGCAAATTCTTGGCGGCGCTCCTTCTCTTCAATCTCCTGTTAGATTTTCCACCCTTCTCGGCAACACCTCCAAGAGTTCTCTTCAATTCTTGAAGCTCCCCCGGCGTCACTATCCCACCCTGCGCCTCGAAAGCCTTGACCACTCTCTCTATTAGCGACATGTTCTCCGCAGCTTCCACTTCATTTGCGCTCTCTTCGGCGGCCGAGACAGAGTGGGCAACTGTATTCTCGGCCACTGTTGCATCCACTGATAGCGGAACCTCGACCTCCGGCTCGAATCCGGTCACGGCGCTCCCCTCCTCATCCCGCACAGCGATCTCAGCCAATTTCCTTCGCATCTCCTCAACCGCCTCCCTCGCCTTCTTCCCTTCCTCCAACGGTACCGGGCCCCTTATCGGCTCTCCAACCACCCCCCCATCCACCCCCATCATCCTAACCAACCGCCTCCAGTCCCTCGACCCCACGGAACCGCCCATCGCCTTTCTCCCAATCGACTTAAGCGCCCTGGTCACTCGCTCAACCAAGTTCTTCCCCTGACCCGCCTCGGCCTCAGGCCCCATGTACGCCCCCAACACCTCCCCCAAGTTGACCTGCTTCCACGGTCCCTTCTCACTCAACTTACGCTTCCGCGCCGCCGGCGCAATCCGGCACACCACCTGCACCTTCCCCTCCTCGTCCCCCCCTTCACCATCCCCTGGCTGCTCATTTGCCGCCATAATGATCTCCAGCGGCTTCAGCCTCAGCCCGCCCCACTTCCCCAGCACATCTAGCTCGATAGGGGCGGGGCTCGCGAGCCGCAGCACCGCGACGCGGCGGTCGGAGCTGAAGCGCGGGATCAAGCGGGCGTGGCGCTTCATCTCAATGAGATGCAGCGTCCGGCCGCGTTCGTTGGGGGTGGCGAGGCGGAAAACTTTTTGCCTGGTGGTGACGGTGTTGTTGCGGTGGAGTGTGGGCGTTGTTGTGATGAGGCGGACCTGAGAGCGTAATGGACTCGGTGGATGGTTCCATGAGAACTCATGTGCTCCGCCGCCTTGCCCCTGACCGCCTCCTCCGTCAACATGAGATGGGGGTTGGTATCCAGGTTGCGCATGTTGACGGCACTGGGACTGGATCGTCAAAATTCTTGTCCAAGGCCGTATTCGATGAAAGACCATCCTCAGCTTGCGATAGCCGGTATTATGACACTTTGATGAGCTAGAACATGACTTCGCGAAAATGTAAATAGGTATAGGTAGGCTGATACTGACTTTATGCGCATGTCGCCTGCGGTCCTGCCCTGCCATGCAGACGCAGGGCATCTCTGCTGTCATTGGCTCTTCTAACTCCGGCGCTAGCTCACGTACAAGAGTTCGGCCGATATCCACTTTCAATCGCTTTAAGCCAGCATTTGCCAAGAAACATGAATCTGCAAAACTCTTTCTGCCTTAATATTTAGGCAGAAAAACAACAAAATATTGAATTTGGGCATATCCGGTCAACGCATCCTACCTTACATACCACTTGATTCCTTGCCCTTCCCCCAACATCAACATGGAGCTAGCTCATAATGTCGCTGGCCCGCATTTACACTTGGACTTGTTGCGCTGAAGACATTGAAGTCTCACGTCTGCTTGCGTACGCAGTTGCTCACGGTCGTCGCCGTCGCTACAAGTCCCAGCATGAAGTCGAGGAAGTCTATGGTCAGATACTTGCTCTTCTCGTGAAGAGCGTCAACATCTCGTACTTCCAGCTGTTGCGACAAAAAACACGGGTCGACCAGTAGACCATTACCGCAGTACCTGTACATCTATCTCCTCTACTCGTTACTTTGGTTTGTTCTCCTTTCTTCATTCATGAATTCCATACTCATCGTTGTTACCGAATTCTCTCTTCATTGCTGTTAGCAGTCAGCGACGTTTCGACACACTCGGTTTGCTTCTTCAGATCAGCTCTCCGACTTCTTATCAGACGCCCTCGCTTTCTTGAAATACCCCATCAGATCATTCTTCTGCCCCTTATCCACCACTGTCTTCTTCTTCTTCGTCGTCTTCTTTAGCGTGACGGCCTCTTTGGCCTCTTTAGCCTCTCCCTCATCTCCATCCGTTGCCGTACTTTTCTTCCCTTTCTTGACACCCACCTGCATAATCCGCATCAGCTCCTCAAACTCCTCAATCCCCACCACGCCCCCAGAAGCCTGCGCATGCCCATTCGCAAAATTATCCCCTAGGCGTTCAATCAACGGCCCTATCTCCCTCTCCTCCTCGCCAACCCCGCTCCCCACCGGCGCTGAGCCCTGCGCATACCCTCTCAACGCCCGAATGACATCCAAGCCCTCCCCGTCCCCCCTTGCCTTCGCAGCCCTTGCCAGCCGACACGAAAAACTCACTTTCCCGGGCAAATACCCCGAATTTGCCGCGAGCACAAACTCCAAGCTCTGACTCTGCAGCGAATTCGCCCACCGCGTCGCCACAACCGGATGAATCTGCGCGGCGCTCTCGAGCCGCACGACCGCCACGCGCCCGTCGGCGCTGAACTGCGGTGCCGCGCGCGCGGCGGCCTTGGTGGCGGCGGCGATTTCTTCGCGCGCGGCGGCGAGGCGGGGGCTGGTGAGAACGTTTTGCGGGGCGGAGGCGGGGGGGACGGAGGTCAGAGCGTGCCAGGCGGTGGCGACATCGAAGGTCGCGGTGCGGCGAGGGGCGTTGAGCAGGGGAATGCAGGCATTTAGGCGTGCTTTGGGGTGGGTGCGGAAGGTGGATGAGAGGTCCGGGAAGGGGGAAGACCATTTGAGGGTGTTGCCGAGGTCGCCGTGGGTGCCTATTATGGCTAGGGGGGCGATGGTGGTGGGGATGGAGG